>CACRXP010001185.1:3993-19641 GCA_902702965.1 Spirometra erinaceieuropaei | reverse complement strand
GTGTCTTCAAATTTTATACTCGAAGCACACATTTTGGTTTTCAAAGTTATTCAATTCCCGAATAATTTTTAACTCGGTCTGCTGTTGCATTTTCACCTAAGCGTTTCCGTCCACAAGCTGCATAATTCCCGTGTGGGAAAAACATACATGCTTCCATGCCATTAAGAAAACACCCTACGGGACGCGTATAATGTTGCGATTGATGTGGATTGATGAGTATTTTTAGATAGGCAGATACGATACTATTCGAATGAATGTTGCACGGTCTTAAGAAAAACCTCATTGAAACCTTTCTAATGCGATAGATGTCCTGTCTTCTAGTGTAAACTTTGGAGAAAACGTGGTTTGATACCAAATTACTACAATAATATTTTATGGAGGTTTCCTATAAAATATGTCGAAATTCATGATGGTCTCGCAAAATCGATAGAGAAAATGGAGACTTATTAAGTTTTCATCTACTGCCCAGTGCGGTTTTTGCAGACGGCTGGGAAGAGATATATTCAAAAGCCAACACTGGAATGTCTGAGATATTGCAGGATTATGCCCCACTTATGTCATCTTTCCTAATCGAGAACGCATTGCAGAATTTCGGTTGATATTTCATGAGATCGGTCACTGACTGTATGTGATGATATACCAGACAGCACCAGGTTTCCCTTGGTCTCCAGTGGAGACCGAGACTGATAAACTATCAACCCAAGCGAGTGACATTTATGCTGCGATTATGCAGGATAGGTTTGCCAAAAGAAGCGAAGAGACGAGTCCCAGGAAGTAGTCTTGAAGAGGGAGACACGATCGCTGGGACAAGAGCTTTATTAGCCTGCGTTTCGGATTCCTGCCCGAACCCATCATCGGAGACCCGTATCTGCTTTTGTCTCTGATGATGGGTTCGATCAGGAATCCGAAACGTCAGGCTAATAAAGCTCTTGTCCCAGCGATCGTGTCTCCTGCAGGATAGGTTTGCTGAGATATGAACTCAGATTTTGACCTAGTCTTTCATCGGTTGCTCTAATGCCTGCTTTATCGGACGCCGTTTTCAATTATATCCTTGGAGTCCGTCTCTCGAGCGATGAGGGTCTTTTGACTGTGAGTTTGTATTTCCGTGAACTGCGTAATTAAAGTATAATTGTCATTCGTTAAAGGACAGACTCCAAAAAGTTCGATTTGCGCGATCTCCCCTCTTACACATCTCGGATGTTAACTTCGCACCCCCAACAAAGTCGGCGTTCAGATGACATCAGATCCCCTTCGTAAGTCAGAGGTAAAGGAAGGTCGCACTTCGCACAACCGGTGACGATCCCTTGTGTCAGGCGATACGGCGGTCGACACGAACTCTAAAATCGACAATTCTAGTTCGTCCCGGCGACAATTTTTCATTCGAGTAACTTCATATTTCCATGATATGGATCGTGGAATTTGCCTGTTGTTCCTTGAACGTACAAACTAAAACAAGTTCGATCCAAATTAATGGTTAGCCAATAAATAATTGTTGATGATAACAGAATGACGAATAACGTCTGACCAGATAGTTGCTGGTTGATCAGCTGACTCAATTTTTTAGAAACCCAGGTCGGCTCGGTGGGATTTGAACCCACCACAACATGGGCAAGGACCCAGTACAGCCAACGCTCTTACCACCTTAGCTACGAGGCCCCGACCGGGGGTCTTGATTTATTCACATCTGGATTAAGTTGCGCGTCTAACCAATTGCATTGTAAGAAATTCACCAATTCCGACAATGAGCTGTCTGCCAAGCAGGCTTTCCAAAGCAATCAACTGCTGACTGCGATATGTAGTCGTCTATCCAAAGCTGCAAATTGCGGATGACTTAAGTATATTTTCCGATATGAACTGATACATTCTGAGAACGGAAATGGCATACCGCGGCCAAAGCCATGAACCAGAAACAACTTCCACTGTTTATCGATATTACAAGATGGCTTAAGAAGTTCAGTTAATGTGACATGCCAGGGACCCATAACAGATACGCAATTTTCATGGGTCTGGCTGGTACAGCACCTTGTTATGCACAGCGAAAAGGTAGCTTCGGCGCCGAGCTGGCTTCAATATAGATGGTCCTGGACGATGCAGAGGGCACGGTAACCGAATTATGTCGTTTCTCCCATACGCACAGTGTGCGATCCAACTCGCGGCAGGGATGAGTGAGTCTGCCTCGCGCGCTGGAAGAAATTGGAATCTTCTCTGACGCTTGCTGCGCTACTGGATATTACGTCCAGGTGTCGTTGGTTGCATCTTTTCGAACCCCCAACCGTGTACCACGCTGCTGCTCTCAAACCGCTTACTCTATCAAGCATTGGAAGACTTTACGTCAGTTTATTAGTCGCCTTCATAAAGAAGCGGCATGTGTCGAAACTGGAGAACAGTTGACCTTGCATTCTGTGTATGCTTGCGGTGTCGCACACCTGGCTTTCGTATGAGGACCCCGGGTCATCTATGCGGACCGCCCTTGTGTGGAAGACACTACTGAGGTAGGGTACATTAACTTACCCCCCACCTATTTCATACGATTAAAGAATTTGACAATCTTTTCAGAGGATGAATTGGCAAAAAGGTTATTTGCTATAGCCTTTTGTGAGAACTCATGTTTTCTTCCCACCAGATATATGAAAATACTAGGTACTCTGGTACCAAAGTTACAAAATCGTTATGTTCTTAGAGAGCAGCTTCCACTAATACGTGCTGCTACTGTTTCCAAACTACACGGAAGAGCTCACAGTTGCGACAAATCGTGCGAATATGCGACTACCCATACATCCAGTCAAGCGTCTGAAATCTTTTGAGAAAATACTCCCCCCCCCCACTGCCTAACGATGATAACAGGCCATAATGATTTAAGTGCTGGTTTTTCGGCAGACCAACTTTATGCGGTCGAGGGGGCAGGCCGTCAAATGAAAGACTGCATGTCATGAAGCACGAACTATCTCAAAGGTAAACCTCTGGCTCCTTACTGCCCAAGCCTGCTCAAATAGCCCGCCGGATGTAAAATCATATCTGAAATGGTTGATAATGTCCCGTAAGTCTCGAAGTTTACGGTCTGCTCAAAATATCATCAGGTTACAACTCAACTCTGGACTGTAAGCAACTGATTGCAGCGTTAGAGGGGAGCTCACTGACCGCGTTACAGAACTCTCCCATTCCGTTTTGGCCTGGTGCTCCCTCGAGTTCCGCCAGCAGCCACACAACGGCGCGTGACATAGGCAGAATGACGTTACCAGTAAAGACAAGGGAGACTGCATGGCCATTTTTCTCTTATCAGCCGTCGTCTGTCAGTCATACCCAGCCCCAAGGCGCGCAACATCTTGGGCTCGACCCCGCAACCTACTGATTAGGAGTTGGACACCCTAGCCACTGAGTTACGGGCTCGTTGTCATGTCGGTTGCGATTGATGAGCCTCCCCCTACTATCGCATGTGCCCGATCGAAACCCACAGGACGACAGGACAGCGAGCCTGCGGCTTAGTATTTAGGGGGTTAAACTTCTAACTAACAAGTCGCGAGGTCGAGCGCCAGGAGTTGCAAACCTTGGGGTTGGGTATGGCTGGCTGAAGACGGCTAGCGAGCCAGAAGTTGTCATTCCAGTCTCCCTTGTCTTTGTCGGTAATGCTATTCTGCCAGTGTCGATACGGGAACTTACGGAAGATGAAGATGCGATCACTTGAACAGGAAATTTATTTGCCTGATGTTTCGGATTCTCACTCGAATCCATCATCAGAGACGTTCGCAGACCTTTAACCGGAACTTACGTCTGAAGGCACTTTAGTGAAAAGCGACTTCTTTAAGAGCTCGAGAAATGCCTAGGGCAGTATCGAAAAGCGTCGCAAGGACAAACAAGGAAAACTGGAATGGATACTTTCGGTTTATTTACCGTCATTTGTTGGCTATACTTTACCCGAGGTCGAAAAACCCGCAGTTTAGTCATTTAGCAAACGTCCCACCAGGGGCTCAGGCCCTGACGAGTGCGATAGGGAATATAATAAGGGTAAGCATGACAACAGTGCCAATGGGTCAGTGCTACCTAAGTAGATTAGTGAAGGTCTAGGGCGCGCAAGCATGAACAACCCAATATTGTTCGGACATCGTGTTTGTGATACACTGGAAAGATACCTCCCAATCAAGTTTGCATTAATTTTCGCACTTGCGGATGCATGAACTGGAAGAGGACGATAGGAGACGCTTCGCAACTGCATCATGAGGGCACTGCTGGGCCGAAATCATTGATATTCAGAGCATGGTCCCAAGTTATCGGAATTCCTGAAGTCGCCCGAGGTTTTTCTTAGCGATCAACTAAATGAGGTAGCGGATGGAAGAAAGACACGAAAGCAACATAGAAAATGGATGTTTTTATGTAGAAGCAAAGTGCAAGAGCTTTACAATCGGACGCTACCCGAAACCAGTCCTCACTGAAGACCGTTGCAAATGACTTTGACAGCTTTCTCTGAGGCGAAGGGCCTTAACAAGTTCGCGACCTCGTCTAAAATGGAATGGGAACAAGAAATTACTTCAAATACGGCCCAAATAGGGCAAAAATAGTAATGACGCAAGAGTATTGGTAGAAGTCTTAAAAGTCCTGTTAAAACACTAGCTTTAGAAGATCTTATAATGGAACAGTGGTCGAAATAGTTGGTTCTGATAAGAACATTTATATGGAAGGCTGCCCGTTCGGTCCGTGTTAAAGCTAGTTCTGTCAATGCATAAGCCGAAGGCGCTGACTACTCGAAATCCCTGAGGAAAATCATGCTACTTAAGTAGTCACTTTTTACAGCGTAGTTTCTGCAGGCAGCCGGAAAGAAGTTCGTTCAAAAGCCGGCAGCCCGACGTGACTAAAATATCTTGGGATCATGCCATACAATAATTTATACTACAACCCTACTTATGTAATCTTTCCTAATCGAAGACACATTCCGGAATTCCGGTTACCATTCCATGAGACGGCACATCCAATAGCGAACAGAGGCCTCGACAAGCGACAGGCTCTGGGGCTGGGCGCACGTCCCCGCAGTAGTGATAAGGTCATGAGGGGCTGATTGTCATGTGGAAGTCGGTCAGTCTCATCTTCCTGAGTCGATTGGATGATTATGGAGTTTTTCGACGGCCGTGACTGGCTGTCCTCGAAGCTGAACATGTCCATGTTCTATCCGCTTGAAAGCGACATACTTGCCAGGGTTTGAAGGCCCATATGTGATCAAGGTGCTACATACTTGGGGCAAAATTGGAATTTAAGTGGCGTCGAGGAGATTCTAAATGCACTAGTTAGTGACCGTGCATTTGCGAAACGTGTGAATCGGGACACTGGGAGGAAAATGGTGTGATCTGGACTTCACTTTCCTAACGCCTCTATCTCGACAGTTTTAAGACTAGACCGACTTCGTTGCATGATCAGACGGCTTCCGTAATCTGTGTAAATCCCCAGCGTATTGCTTGTTTCTCTGTCGATCAAGCCAGATTTTACGTAGATGGTCACATACGCGACAGAATGTTGCTCCGATACACGTCCGAAAGTCAATTATTCGCCATCTAAGAGGTTGGGTGGTCCCGCATAACTTTCCGGCGGGGCCCTGTCAGTCAATTGGCATCACCAGTTAGGAAACGATCACCCAAGTAGTATTGGTCTCTTTATCAAACCTTTAATTTGGTTATAAAGTGGATTCTGTTGTCCAAAAACTGCAAAAAACGTTTCCATTCTTATACTTATGTGCGTGGAAGGCAAGTTTTCCTGCGTAGTGCTCCAGGATGTACAGCATTTCGGTTTTGAGAAACCGAATTTGCAGATTCTAAAATAGCGCGCTCGACCTTCCGTCAGCGCTTTGATTTTGAGTGCTAAGCGTGGTGGTTGCTCCAGATTTATCAAAATATATTTTGCCTCCCATATGTCGATCCCTGACAACATAAAAAGATAGGGAAACTGCTTTCCAGGAACATGGGTACCAAGCAGCTTGGATGTGCTGGAAAGATGTTTTCGGGAGGAATAACTAACGAGCTTTGTGAGCGGGACAAAAACCTGCTACTGTCAGAGTGCTTAGTCCTCGCAAACATCCTAAAATGCCCGAGTTGTCATTTTTAAACATGAAATATTTAACCTAGAACCGAGGCTAACTGGAAGGAGCGTCCATCTAAAACTCTCGATTCAGGCTGAAACTTCAGACGCCAGTATTAGGGCTGGGTATCGTCAGAAATTGTCATCCTAGTGTCCGTAATTGTCAGATCTGGATTGGTGACTGTTTGCCGTCATGCGACCACCTACGTGAACTCGAAACCCCGAGTTTACAACAAAACAGAATCGTCCGCATTCCGTTCTGCAAACAGGACAGATGGGCCAATGCCACTCCTGTGCGGCTTTGATAACTTCAGAAACATTTCAGGGGTACCTGGTGTTCTCTAATTGGGTCATTCTGTCAGTTATTTCTGGTAAAAAAAAAGGATAAATTCCAACTTCAGATATCCATCAAAAGCCGATAACAGACATATATTCTATATCGACATCAGGACAGGCCAGAAGGGTCGTACTGAACTGTTGGAAAACTTTACACTCGAGGGTCAGTATGCCATGGTGTATGAATTAACGTGATTCCATGTTCTATGCACATCAATATCGTACCTAGGTTGCACAATATACCATACTTGGCAGCACAGGTACTAGCTAAAAGTCAAGGCACGTGTTTCATCGATATTCTGCAGCTGCATGACACAGCTGGGAGGGGTTCGACTCATAAGTGGGTACCCCAGCGTCCCCCGTGTGCTTTCTGGTAGATACTCCGTACTGAAATTACAGCTTTTCCTAAACCTAAACCTACCCCTTAAAGTAACCCTAACCCTAAACTTAACCCTAACCCTATCAGGAACCTTAATCCTAAAACTAACCCTAACCCAAACCTTAAACATAACCCTAATCATAACCTAAACCCTAACCCGAAACTTAACACTGACAAAAACCGTAACCCTAAACCTAACCTGACCCTAATTCAAAACTTAGCCCTTACCGTAAACCTAAAATTAAACTTAACGCTAAAACTAAACTGAACCATAAACCTAACCCAAACCCTAAATATAACCCTAATCCTGAGCTAAACCCTAACCCGGAACATAACACTGACAATATCCTTAACCATAAACCTAAACTAACCCTAACCCAAAACTTAATCCTAACCTTAAACCTAGCATTATACTTAACCCTAAACCTATCCTAAACCCTAAAACTAACCCTAAAATTAAACCAAACCCTAACCATAAACTTAACCCTAACCCTACACTTGAAACTAACCTTAATCAAAACTTTAACTGTACTTGGCAGCACAGGTACTAGCTAAAAGTCAAGGCACGTGTTTAGCCGATATTCCGCCGCTGCATGACACAGTTGCAAGGGGTTCGACTCATCAGTCGGTCCCCCAGCGTCCCGCGTGTGCTTTCTGGTAGATATTCCAGTTTTGAAACTGCGGCTTTTCCCCGAAATCAGTCGCTAACTTGTACCTCCATTTCGACAATACTTGCCCGGCAACGGTATGATGAAGGACCCCACTTAACTGTTGACAGACTGTGCATCGTGTCATACGGGATTTCACCTTGACGTCCACTTGCAGGCCGTCGCAGACACTGCACTGCCGACAACAATTACTGCCCATGACCTCAAACCATTATTTGAACTCCGTTGTTTTTTTTGAAAATTTGCTTTATGTTTATTTTTTAATCAACACGCTCATTTCCGTTACCATACGACAGTGTATGATAAGACCTTCGCCAGAAATTTAAACACTTTCTGTGTTTTCTTGCGTTTTGTCAGCTTACTGTCTGGGATACTGCGCAATCAGCAAAACCCTCATCACCACCATTCCCGTATGACACGATGCAGTCTACCGACAGTTAAGTGGGGTCCTTCACCATTTCGTTGCCACTTGTCCCATGCTGACATCTAAGAATGTTAGTCCATACTTTCGGAGTTGAGACGCCTACTATATGCATAAATGGCCCCGCCTGAGCCGTTTCTATAATAAATCGTATCCACTAGTATCGCTCCGCCTTTCATGAGTTTGGGCGGTGCGTCATACTCAAATTACTCACTGCCCGAGGTCCAGGGTCTGGGTCCGCCGAAAATTAACGAAGTTAACTGTGGTGAGTATTCGCCCTTCGGCTGCAAGTGTGAAACGAAGGTCGCAGAACTAATAGAGATGCTGGGCGTGAAAGGCGCAGCCCGATTGTGAAGAGTCACGCTAGACGGAAACTTGCCGAGTAGCATGAGGAACTAAGGAATGCATCTGAACTTCTATCTAGTTGTCGCCCTGGAAGACATGAAAATTCCTAATCTATTTTGAACTTTTTGTGCTGCATCCATACTGGTCGCCGTGTTGGTATAGCGCCCGAAACTGGTATCCAGATCTCGACAACTGTCGAATGTTAGACAGTTCGGTGGATCGCTTTTTGTCCGCAAAACTTATGCCTGAATAATGGGTACGAAAGGCCTTAACTTGACGAAATTATATTACACCTCAGCGACAGTCGTAATAGACTGCGGTTTCATTCTTATTCAGTCTCGCAGTTGGATAACGGTATGCAGGTAGGTGACTGCGGAAGGAAAAACTCGGTGCTGAGGAGTTGGAGGCCCCCTTTCAGTGTGCACCCCCACACAGGCAGACGGGTTTACCCGAAAAATTAGCAGTTTAAAATCCGACGACTGCACAACAGGCCGACAATGGAACTGCCTTTGGCGAAGGTTAGATGTGAAATAAGCAGGCTCTCGAGTCGGACGAAAACGTGCTTTGAAAAGTTGCCAACTGACGATACAGCTCAGTCCTGTGTGTCTGTGTGGTGTCCGACCGGTGGACTAGGAGTCAGGCTCAATGGCTCCTCCTTACCAAGGCCTCTATGACGCTATCGCGCAGGTGAGGTTCTAGTCGACCACCTCTTCGTGTGAAATTCTGGCATGCCTTGCAGGGGCCAGGTCATGTGTGGAACGCGCAGACGGGTTATGTAGCTTTGTCAACCACTGCGCCCGATCTCGACTCCGGCTTTCTTGGCTCAATATTGACACCGATCTACGGTGGGCTAGGGAGAGTGTGGCAGATGCAGCGCAAATCTACTAATTCACGCGCAAGTCACCGCCCCTGCATCCACTTTAGTGTGGAACATACGGTGGACAAAGTCGTTCGCGGTGGTCGAAATATCGTAGCGATTGACTCCGTTCGTGACGTAGATGGTGACTTTATTGCTGACATGAAAACTTTGAGTACGTTCGTGACTTCGGCGATCGACCCCTTATCCCCCCCCCGCGTGTACGCAGCAGAACTTTGCCTATCCCAACCCTATGCAGTATCGTGTGACCCCCTTCAAAGAAACAAATTATTGTAATTATGGGCCTGCACAACAAAGTGTCCGCAAAAGACTGCGTTCACGCCGAAGTCTGCAAGTATCGCTTATATATTCTGGCGCCTGGCGCCATGAGTTGATTGGGCACGCGCAGGGAGATGGGCTCCTTCTTGATAACTGGGGATGGACCATCCTCGTGTCCGTCTTTGAAGTGTCGCATCGATGATTCTCGCCATTGGCATCCTCGGGCAACTTCAGTGTGTGCTTGATTTGAGTGACCAGTTTCAATCAAGCCGAATTCCAAAATGGACGTGACTACATCGACGAGGTATTCGCAAGATGACGTCTATTTTGAACTCCCTCATGAGAATCAACAACCGACAATCCCATCGTTCGATTCTGCTCAACGTGGGTTCCTGTGGCGGATAACGAAGCTAAAAGGTTTGTCGACAAAAATCCTCGCTGCGACTAAAGTCTGATATTGTTCTACAACTGAGGGAGAGACCTAGTCTACAACAGCCGCTCTCTGACGTTGAATAATCGGTCTTGTGTTCGGAAAAGTTGCATTTTATCGCCCATCCCGCTCAACTACGCCCCGATACCGGTTCACTGACCTCGACTGTATTGCCGATATCGTTCCGCTGGCGTCAAACTCTGCAGGTCTACAGAATGTGGTCGACCAGGTGGATGATTTTGCAAAATCAAGCGCCATATCCATAAACGCTGGGAAGACTGAAGTGTTTCTGAGCTGAGTTCCCGACTAGGAGCATCCCTTGGGGTTAGTGGCTGTCAACTTGCTACTCTTGATCCGGAACCGCTATGCCACCTGGAGGCTTCGATGAGGAGTTTGACTCAAAACCTGGTTCACCACAGTCCGTCAAGACACGAAGATGGGTCTTGACCTTCAGTGTTCGGTCCTCGTTGCTGCAAAATAAAGTGAACCAAGATCTCCAGATCTACTGTATCAGGTCGTCACACGCGTAGGGGCACAATCCGCAAAATTAACGAGGTTATTTAGAACAGGCATGATCAAAACCGCAGTAAGTTAAAGTAAAACCTTGAATTTCGAGGGCGGTCCACAAAGGAAGCCCGGGAGGCAGTGGGGATCACCAGAGCCTACCGCCGACAGGGACCCTAAACGTTTTTTGTGGGACGGAGAGAGGTAAATGGCAGACGCAACTTACCAGCGTCACAGTTTACGAGGCGATCGTTCATCCAGGCAATGTGAACTAGCTCAGCAAAACGTAACACTGCCAGCCTGTGCATTGGACGGCCGTCTCGAGCCTCTTCGCAGGAGGAAGTGGTGCCACCGAGATAATTAGCTAGGGGCAGTAGATCTGCCGACAGCTGTAGGCGCCATGGAACTGGGAAGAAGTCGAAGGCGCCAGCGCCCCCACCACGGGAGAACTTACCGCGTGTCGGTGGAAAGGAGAAGCACTGAAATGTGTGCAGAAGGGGAGGGGGGAGTCTGACATATCGCAAGTCAACGGAAGATGTGGACGGAGAGACGCCGAAATAAGACACAGTCGAAAAAAAACTAGATTTAAAAGACTTCATAGGAAGCCACAGAATAAGCGGAAGATTGGCCAGAACACAGAGTAATGTAGTGCCTACATCGTAGGCCCTTTCTCCTTTCAGTGGACGGAGAAAGGGCCTACGATGTAGACACTCCAGTGAGTTGACACTAAGAGCATATTCCTCTGTCGACAGTTAACTGGCCGTTGACAATCGCATCATAACGTGTATCATTGTTTTCGAAATTATGACCAATGGCAATATATGCACATTACTCTGTGTTCAGAGGTGTGCACACTTGGCATAACGCGTTTCCTCTTCCATACATTTTTGACAGAATGGATGCTGTCAAAGAGAGCGCGGGGAAAGAAAGTGTCATAACAATTTTCCTGGCACTGTCTTTGACAATCTGTTTAACTGACATATGTTTGTTCAGCCTAACCCAAAAGTATATAATCGGTAATTAGATCCGGCATTTTTGGTCAGTCAAAAAGTTTGGCGCGAATAGGCACCTTCGACAGAATAAATGAACGCCAAAAATGAGATATTTTACCTCCAGAAATTCGCAATGAAGCTCAGAGAAGAGTCGGTTGATCGCATCTTTTGGGGACACTTCCGAGCTGCGTACAGGAAAAAACAGGTCGTGAAAGCAACTGAAGAGTTTAGGACCGAAAGGAAAGCCTTCGGAACCGCCTTTATGATAAGGGACATGCGTAAAAAGTATAGTAGCTAATTAAGCGTCAATAAGAGGTGTTTATAGCAAACCAAATAAATAATGCAAGGCCCTGTGGGGGGAATGAAGGCGTGTGGGAAACCCATAACGTTAGCACCATTATCAGAGAGCATCATAAAGTGAGCTGTTGCAAGCGTACTCGTCACGTCTAATCTGAGTTGTTTGCTTCGCCATCACAATTGTCCACCAACACAAACCGCGGGCTGGAGGCCACGCGTCAGCGATATTGAGTGGGAAGTTGGCATTTTCGGTCCGCGATGTGGCTGACACCGGGGGTTCTAGAAACCGAAGTGAAATCTTTGACAGCAGCGACTCCCAGTCCACAGAAGTCCAATCGGACCTCGAATTTCTCAGGCGAGCAGTTCGCAGCCACACCAGGAGCAATTCCAGCAGAACGGGGGGAGGCAAGGGACGCTGAAGTTTGTCGCCTGACAGAGTAAAGGAAAAAAGTTAGAAAGAACCGCGGGGATGCAGTGTAGTGAAGGTGTCGGAAAGTCAACTTACTGTGTGTATAGGCCTCCAGATAGCAAAGTGTAATCCCCGAAACGAGCGCTGAGGTGAATAGGGGAGAAAGACGAGGTAGGTTGAGCAATGGATGTTCAGCGTTCGTGGTATCTGCTAAATCGTGGGATTGGAGGATGGCTCTGCATGAAGCGCTAAGGCCTGGAATTGCCAGAGTCTCTGAAGTAATCCTTCGGACGAATTTGTTCACTGATGGTACGACCGGAATGGGAAGTTCACCGGAGTTTAGGTCGGGAGAGACTGAATGCATCGCAGAGTATATTTGAGCCTAGTAACATTTAAGACAAGTGGTTTTCAACCAACGGATATGCGCCTAGAAGCGTATTCTGCTGCCTGAGTTTCCCTCCTTCCCGTTGCCAAGTATAACAAGAGCTAGAGAGGAGTGTTGCGGTGAAAACCGTTTATGTTGCTGTGACGAATGTAGCGGAAAGGCGTGTCTGAGAGGGTTGCTGTGCAAGACAATTTGACGTCTTCCGATCCCAATTAGTGATGCAAAGCCTTGTAATTGATGAGCTGTGCGCCTTGATTTCATTTCAGGCCGCCTTAATTTTGTGCAAACAACGTCCGATACGATTAGTCTGTTTTTACTAAGACCTAACTAGCAAAATGTGTGAAAACAGCGTATTCGAAGTGACAGATAAACACGAAGCGAAAATCCTCTACGCAGCTTGTATAGCCGCGACAGTTTGTGCAGTGACCGAAGAACTCAAATATCCAAATGTGACCGGCTCTGGGCTTTTGGTATGCACAAAGGCACTAATTAAATGCGGTAACCATTAGCCGTCCTAACTGATCATAGGGTAAATAAAACCGGTCCCGATACAAAATTCTAAGGGGGCATCAGGAAGTACATGCATACCGGTCAATTATGACCTGAGATATTTCTGTCACGTCGGCCGGTATCGAAACTGATGGTCCACAATCCAAGAGGCAAATGTGGCTGCATTATCAGAATAGCAACCTAGTGAGAAAACGACTTTAGAGTTGCCCATCGGCCGATGAAAACAAACGATGCAGATGACAAGAGTAGCTGGACCCTCTATAACCTATTTGAGTCAGCCCGTTGTGGATTTTAACCTCCAGGGTGAAAGTGTAAACGTCTTCGACGGCCAGCGATCAGAAAGTTTAGTGTGCCAGCATCAGATTGCAGGTATGTTGGCAGTGATCGCTCTGGTCTTTCAAAGAGTGGAACAGCCGTGTTCATTGGCAGCCAAGCAATGGCTCCACGCAAGACTAATGAGTTCAGTGCTAAGGATGAGTGTTTGCTTTTAATTGACTGCGTCCGCAGAAACGACTGTCTCTTGATTTTTACACAGGCGAAGAACCCTGCAGAATATAGATTAAAACCCTTATTGGGTATAAACTTGAAACTTGCCAAATGACGTGTTGCTATTCTAATAGAATATAGCGCGAGTATCCAGTAGGGTATGCATTGGTTAGTTAATTAACACTGTCTATTAACTGTCTCGTGCAGGACGTAAATTGCCCTCATGATCCTAGTGAGGGTTCACCCGTGAGTAACGTCGCAGTGCTATCCGCGAGGTCTGTTGAAAGAACACGGCATGACGGATGCTGTTCAACCAACTATACTTGCCGGCGTCAGTCCACATGGTTGAAGTGATCAAATAGTAACTTGCAAAGCACCACAGTTCACTGAAATAGCCCCACAAGACTGGTCATAAGCAAGTGCCATATGAAAAGCATGAGGATCGCTTCGAGGGAACAGCAGACTGCGACTTTGCAGAGGAAGCCCTCAGGGGCGTCCTTTGATATTAGCTACAACAAGCTTTTGGTAGTAAGATTGTGTATTCCTCACAAAATCTATAAAACAAGTCTACAACGGCCTGCCCGCATAGACCCAGTTAGTGAAGATCACTAGGCTGGTTTCACTCCTGATAAGCAGTTTAATAGTGAAATTTACGTTGCCCCCGTTTGCTGATAATCCAATGTCAAAGGATGGAACAAAAATAAATCATGAGGCAATCAGTTGAGGAACAGTAAGATTACAAGAAGTTCGGAAGAATTAAATAAGTCCGAAAATAACTGAATGGGACGCTTTGGAAAGACCACCGACAAGCAGGCCTTTTTATACATCACATAATGGCTTACTGTTTTTTTTAACATTTCTCCGACACAACCCCCGGAATTACATAGGCGTTTCAGATTGCATGCATTCTTGAACAAGGAAGTGAAGATCCATTAAGGCCCTGACAGTCGAGCAAGATGGTACACAAGTCTCCTTCGTTGGCAACAGTAGAAATGTTTACCGGCAGAATTCAATACCCTCGTCGGCAAGTTCAGCGGGCCCTTCCTCATCGGACTTCTACCCATGATAATGAATCCGTCTACGCAACAATTTGTGACTATCTAGAATGTTTTCGATTTAGAAGACAAAGTGATAGCTTTACAGCAAGTGAGGCAAAACTTCAAAATGTATGAAGGGGATCGAAGTACCGCTTTTTACCTTGAGCGCCACGTTTCGAGTTTTAAGTCCTATACATGACCATTTGGGAGTTAAGTAAGGTGACTTCCTGGTGTATTTAATATATTTTTGTCATTTTGCGCAGGGGCGTATTGGACATCCTTGCAAATAAAATGTCAATCGTCACAAAACAGTTATTCTTCATGTAAGGACGGTCCAGTTTATTCGGGATTTGTGTGCCAAACTAACAAAAACAAACGGTAAGAGAAACGACGCAATTCTAGCCAAATGAATGCTTTATGGAGAGTTTCAGCCGTATTTTCTGATTTTCTCGGTCAGTCTTCAATGGTTATTTATGAACCAGTACGAAAACTTCAGCGTGTCGGTTATACTGCCTGAGAAAAAGGTACTGCTTAGAGGAAGTTTAGGACATACGCATTTCTTGTCAAAAATGGGGCCCCAGGGAATCGCGTCAAACCAGCGAAAATTAAGTGACCACGGAACTTTTCGACTCATCCTGCTTTCGACCAAACTATTTGAAAGAAGGTCAAGTATAGATTAAGTGAATAGATGAACTCAGTTAGCAACATCGGGCGGACCTAGTTCTATGTAGAATTGCAGCCTCAAGTATTTTTGTCAGACATTTAGAAGGGCGAGCTTGAGCTGCAAAAGTGTTTGTGATTATGAGTTTACGGGGATAATACGTTGGACGTAATCTCAAACAAGCTCTATTGGCCTAAGGTCGAGAGATTCGGCTGATCATTGGAGACATTTGGTAGTATTGCAGCTTTTAAAAACTCAAACCTCGGTGAACAGGTGCACTGATACTGTGGAAAGTTATTCTTGGCAGCCCTGACAGTGCTGGGAGTAAATGCAACTCCAGTACTTTTATAGAGCACAAGCCGCTCATGTTCTTATCCTTAGTTCCTAACAGCCGCCAAAAATGGATGGAACCACCAGCACCGTGTAAAGGCGATATTTATTCTGCCACGGAATCGATCGATATCTGACTTCCGTCAATCCTTCCAACCTGAGACCGTGAATTGCCCGTCAAAATGACCATGACCCACTGAGTACGGTGTATACACAACTTAACAACTCCGCCAAAAATAGGTCCGCTTATGGGTTCCATCCAACCA
>CACRXP010001184.1:81869-115937 GCA_902702965.1 Spirometra erinaceieuropaei | reverse complement strand
ATGTTCAAGGCGGTCTTGACGTTTGAAGTCACAACATGGACAGAATGCTGCACTTGCTTGTCACAAGCAATGGCACTAACATGTGCTAACTTGTAACTTCCACCAGTTCTCTACGGCCAGCCAGATCGACCACATCCTACATCCGAGTGCACGAGTGCACATCAATGAGTGGTGCCAAAACAGATAACAATAATGTGCTCGTCCACGTTTTCCTGATTTCAAACACTTTAGCAACATACAAGAGACTCTGCCATATGCCTTGGTGCCGCAATGCCAGGACATTTCAGCATACCCGAAATTGAAAGCCGTATAGCTTTGCTGCACGAAGCGCAGAAGGCTGGTGCAAAGGGTCATCATTCAACTCCCGAGGCCGAAAGAATCCTCCTGATGCTCCGACGGTTCCGACATCAACGCAATACTTTTACCCTTGACGGCTGAGAGAGCTTCATATAGACTTCTCAAGGACAACTTCCTACGCAAACTCTATAAAGTGCGGACAGGATCGGCTAAAAAAGACCGCAATTACAATTTGGTCGAAGTAGCCGGCTCCATAAATAAGACCCCGGACGCTCGTGACAATTTAAAACCAAACCCAACAACGCAGCGGCACATGGCCTGCATCAGGTGATGATTCACAAAGCAAACAGTGACGCTACTGACGGTAATCCAGTCAGAAACAAGCGCAGCTGTGGACACTGCGATCTGGCACGTCGCTCTTACCTTACAAAGGATGTCACTATTGTGTCCAGGCCATAAAGAATCCCAGAGACCAAAATATCCTCCTGAGTAGGAAATTCCTTTCGGTCACCAAATAAGCGCCAAGTCCACGAAAATCGCAAGAGAAGAATTCGGAAAGTATGTTAAAAATTTAGTTAAACGGTACAGGACTGTGTTAGTTAGAAGTCAATTATTGGGCTCAAGGAGCCCCAAAATATAACGAATTCAGCCGATGACTGTCTTGGAAGGCAGACCACCACTTCAATCGTGAGCACTTGTAGCACAGTTCTGTCAGTCATCGGTAGGAGGTCGTATTCTAGAACGCCTCTTGGCAACAGCGTATCGGACCTGAGGTACCCCAAACGGGAAATCCAACCAACCAACCAAACTGTGGCGCCTTCAGCTATTTTATAACCCTCACGATTTGCTTTGTCGGAAATATAGGTCTGTGTCAGACACCTCGAAGAAAAAATCTTCGACCGAATCGATGCTGGCAAACGCTTTCTTTGGCTTTCAGCCAGCAGCCGCATAGCGGTGCGTAGTATAGGCAGGATTACATTACCGACGAAGACAAGGGAGACTGAAATGACCATTTCTGGCTTATTAGCCATCGCCAGCCGGCCGTGTCCAACCCCGAAGTGTGCAACGCCCAGAACGCGATCCCGTGACCTGTTGGTTGGATGTCCAACGCCTTAACCGCTGAGCCACGGGCTCGTTGTCCTGTCGGTTTCCGTGGGGTATATACAGTGGTAGAGGGGCAATAGGTAATATCAAATGTTGGAGACTATCAACAACTCATTCCGCAAAATAAGATAAGGGATCCAACTAAGCGAATAACCTCAGCCCAGGAAAACGCCGAATAATCCAAAAACCGCATTCTTAGACAAGGGCGAACTTCGATGTGAGCCGTCCTGTTGCATGAACAATGTTGAGCAGAGGCACGTCATGCGAAGTTATTTCAATTGCTGGAGCACGCTACAAAACGCGATATATTCTACCGTCAAAGAGGTCCTTTGGGCCGCACACTGAAAGTACCGACTAGCTAAACGAGCAAAACGAATAAACGCCGCGGCTGCAGTCTCAGAAGGACTGGTTTTAATGAGCCATAAAAACAACACAACTTCTAAAAAACAAGACCGCATCCTTTAGGTATAGACGGTAGCCACAACCGAAACTGGGTGGGGCATAAAAGGCCCAGGGGGATATGCTGGCTGCAGTGAAACGAAAGACTTCGCGAGCAATAAGGCGGTTCATGGTTTAAAATCTACAGTGTCACTACTCTGGTCAGACAGAACAATACTTCTATCGAAGAATTGACATATAGACATTCAAAGCGCACTTAAACGCCCATCGTCAATTAGTGTAAAGAAGCGCAACCAGCTTCCGCAATTCGAAATAGACACGGGAGGAGTATCAAGACAGCCTACCAACTGTCATGTAGGAGTTTAACGAGCTCACTTGATTCATTCCGAAACCAACCAATGCGGCCGTTATCGGCTTCTGGAGACAGTGGTCTATTTGTTCTTAGATGTATGACGAGAACAAAAATGCCGTAAATGTCGTAGACAAATGGGAAATTAATTGGTTTTTTAGCAGATATGAATAATCCATCCAATGGTGAAAACCTCCGCACACTCGGTGGGATTCTAACTCCAGATAGCAAGGACGAGGCTTGCGCACAGCCGATACCGTAACTACCCTGTCTACGAAGAGTGAGTTTGATCACACTTGGCCGTATTTAAGTCTTGCACTCGCTGTTGTGGGTTCGAATCTCACCGAGGTCACCGACTTCTATGCAATTATCTCAAACGAATGCGAGATTGTTCCTACTTTCTAAGGCCACCGACGATTTCGGCAGGTCGATCCTCGGTATGCAACCTTCCCAACACGTCAGTCGGACTAAAAACGTTCTGTGGCGTAGAGACCTGGACAGTCAATCAGCGTAGAATGAGGAATTTCTATTATTTCAAGCTTAGTGCACACAGAAAATCCTAAAGAAGACGTACTAAGCACAAGTCTGGAAATCTACTGGCATTCTTATTGCGTTTACAAAGTTGACGCAGGCCCAATTTTTATGGGGAAAATGTCTAATAAGTGCGAGTTAAAACTTTTGTTGTAGGACAGTATTCCTATAGGCGACTCCAAACAATAAGAACAAACAACGTACAAATATCGCATAATCAAGCAGGGCTTCTAAACACTGCTGCGTAAGTTAAAGCTGTAGCCTTAGAAACAAGTGGAAAACAGGAAACCAATCAAACACGGCAAGAAAGAAAGACTACTAACGGTATGACCCTCCCGCGTACCCAAGTCCCAAAGCACATCCAATTCCCAAGTAAATTTTGATGAATGTCTACGAACCCACTACAACGCCAATGACAAAACAAGCACAAACTTAACTGGCTCTACTGACTATCACTGCAAAATGTTGCCAATGACATAACCGCATATTTCAGGCCAGATTTAGCTTAGTTTGACAACAAAGGAGACACAACGGCACAAGCCGGATAAAAAGTCGGGGATTTCGACCAATAATGGCCGGACATTCCTGGCGTGTCCCTATGACTAATGCATATTTTGAGGCAACAAGTGCGCGTTTACGGCAACAGCAATAGCCTTAGTATTGGACTAAAAGCCCGAACCATATCAGTAGTCTGATGTTGATAACCATAGTCGACTAAAATCCGTTCAACATGACAGCCTAAACTGCAGCGTTTCTGGAATGGCGGATTAAAACTAGATGGGGAAAGTTTCTGATACTTCCCGACTATTGACATGGTAAGTTCTACCTCGGACTGATAGAACACGTGTAGGTATGAGTGAGTAAGAAGCCAGTCATCAAGTCAAGTCAATCAGATAGAGGCCAGGAGCATTTCAACTAATTTGGCCAAAGGAATCTAGGGACGGGACGTCTTATCACTGGAGTCGACAGCCATACTGAGACGCTATGCAGGATATTTTGACGCGAAACCTCGGATAACATCAGGTTATGGTCCTAAGCTCCCGGAGAGAGAGGTGCGCATGCTTTGTAGATGGCCGGATAGCGAAACCACTGCGTTAGGTAATGCAAAATGTGAAATAAAAGTTATCGGAAGATGCTAGACTCCCAATCCCCTTAAAAGCATTATCATGAGTTTTTTCATGCTGTCAGCTACCAGGGAAAGTCGGAAACTTCGGCCAAACTAAGAGACAACGTACTTGTGTATACTTGGTAGGACTTGCATCAATGGCGAGGCGAATCAAAGAGAAATTAACCTCCGAGCTCAAATTATCCGAAAAAAATAAGATGTGCCTGATCAGTCAGCTAATCACATATTCAAATGCTTTAGAAAATATGAAATACCAAGCTGCTTGACGCATACATAATTGCTGTAAAGTACTCAAAACGCGACATCCTATTTATAATTTCAGTCGAACAGATAAGAGCACAGGCAAATAAGAAACATTTTTCCCCCTGTATGCGCTTAACAGTTAAGATGCAAGTAGAAAATTGGGGCAAGAGCGAAAGGTGCCACCTCCTTTATATAGCAGTTTTGCTGTCTAAACATCAGTTTGGAGAAAGTGTGCGAAAATCCCCGTAAATGTACCAAGGAAGTAAAACTATGGTAACGAGACAGTAAATGAACAAGACCTAACATCTGCACTTGGCGTTATGTTATCAAAGGAAGCAAAAAAGATTGGTGGAGAACTGTTTGTTGGACAATACATTTGGTAGTCCTGCAGTAGGAGAGAATCGAATATGAGCCCTACTTACCTTATTGTGTCGTCGTTGATATTTCGACAACCCTTCAGCGACAGGTATCGCAGAAATCCACGGCTGTGTTGTGCGATTTTCTCTACGATTGATGGCTGACCAGATCAATATGATAGAAACTGTTACCTGAATATCGCACTGAAACTCAAACAAATTTATGCTTTTCCAGTTGCTTCCGTCAAAGGCACATTTATACCAAAACTAGGGCTAATTTACGTCTACGGACTTCTTCTCACCTTGCACACTCTCGAACATCGGCAAAGCGTTGTTATATCTAAGTAGGAAAATATTCTTAACAGAACGGTGATGAACGGGTGAACCTACCTTAAAATGAGCTCTTTTGGTAACGCGACGTTGATGCAGACATTGGACTAAATTTCATTCGTAAAAAAACTCAACAAGCCTTGCCTTTCTGTCTGCAGTTCCTGGGAAAGAGGTTGACTGCGAATTTTTATGCGAATTCATGATTTCAAGGAAAGCTTCCGCCTTTAAATGTTAGTCACTGAAGTAGTCAGCAACTTCCGAATGGTTGGTACTTTTCATTCCGACAGAGCTCCTGCGTTTCTCAACTTTCGGATAGCACCATCGCCCAAAGCTCGTAGAAGCTGGGGCGAAAGCCTAGGCGCCAAAAGCGATCAGCTGTGAAGCGCCTCCTTTGTATCCGTTTTTATAAACAAAATTCTCAATTTGGTGGCTCGCGTTTAAATTTCTCAAAGCTCAAAGCGCGGCATAATGTTTATTCAGAAGTCACCGGAGTCCTAAGGGGTTACTATCTGTCTGTGAGGTCCTGCATATATATGAAAACTAAACTACAGGCTAGACAGATCGGCGGATAAATTAATAAGAGATGGGATAATTCGGCAATTCATTTACTCTTGTGACTTTAGGCAGTAGCACACGGTAGAAATTTGCTAATGGAGTAGGTTAAGGCAGCTAGCGAGTTAAAAACGTCCTCAAGAATACTCAGAGTAATTGACCGCAAGCAGCAATGAATTACTGGAAGGCAACAACCTACGCAGGCGGGGAGAACGTCAAACGGATAGCCCCAATTTACTTGGACATAGCGCGATAGCGTTTCAGTCGCTCAGCCAGTTTGGGGTAATGTTAAAAAATCAAAGACTTCCATATATTTTGTACTCCTCGGCTTAAACGTATTTCTCTTAATAAGCTGAACGAAGACAAGTCCATTCATATCGCATTTAGCGCACAGGCGGAGTGGCTTTCTTAATGCCGAAGCAGCTATTAGGTGGGAAAGGAGTAGTGGCTGAAAACAGGGGAAGTGAGACGCCACCAAGCAAAGTGCAGAAAAATTTAGTGACCAGGAGAATCACCATCCACCACTGCCCTTGGTAACTTGTCGATCAGCCTTATTTCTTTAAATTTGCCAAGTACATTCTTCCTGGGACACGTCATGTCGCATTCATTCTCTAGAAGATTCATGTAAGGGCTGAGATGTTGACTATCAGAACAGACTGCAGCAGTGTCCACAGATGAGACCGAAGAGAATGTGGAGCGACCTCGCAGGGTTCCTTCATGCCTAAAGAAAATAAATAACTAGATGATCGGAAAAGTGGACGTGGCGTCCACTTTCCGAATGTAGACAGGAGAAATAGCTGAGGAAGACAGTGTGTACTTCCGTGAGAGTGTCGGTGGAGGAGGAGATTGCGGTCGGAAGCAAAGTACACGGAAAAAGATGGTTTACAAGGAACAATGAGGCATGTATTCCGCAAATACTTTTCCATCAGGATGATCCGAGTGCATACGCGAAACCCTTCTTCTTTTTTGACGACAGAGATTGCGAAGCTTGTCCACAATGTACCTCCTCGTAAAAAGGTAGGCTCCTTTTCACACAGGAGCCAATCAAGGCAGCTTTTCCAACAAGTCCTGTTTAGTTCGTAACCTGTCCCAACACAGCCGTCACCTGCTTCTATCATACTACATTTAACGCCAAGTCCTTCGCTGCATAGGCCTGCTCGTTCACCTTCCAGTGGTGCAAACAGGTGAAACCGATCAGGTATGAAGTTCAGTGCAGTCGATGTCCTTGGCAAGTCTAACACTGGTCGCAACTTCTGTCGGAGTGGCAGACGCTCCCCCCTTGATACTGGCGTTCACCTGAGTGTCGTCTCATCCAAAGCAGTCGACTGTCGGTGCCTGAAGCCCGGCATCTTTCTGTAGATTATCAACGTATATACGATGGTCATCTTTACGATCTCCTCCCCTACCCTGGCGTGTTGTTGCTCGGGTCATCATCTTCGATAACTTCCCTTGTGTCACTATAAGTACGGACTTTCTTGCCACTCTCGATCTTCTGGTCGATTGCCGACAATTTTATCTACACGACCAGACAACCAGTCTTACAATTCATGGTATCCCTTCCTCTGATTTCTACCTTCAACTTGCTGTCCTGGACCACGAACTGGATAGTTTATTTCAGCCGGTCCTAGCCAAATACCCCGGTTTCACTCGTCCCAACTTCAACATCGCTACCTTTCCCCGCGACTTCGTTCATAGTTTCAGAGCCAAATCCCTTCCTGTGTTTTATCGGATTCGTCGTCTCACGCCTGCGACTCTATCTGCCGCCAAGACCAAGTTCGAGCATTTACTTCGGAATGGCATCGTCCGTTAATCTGGAGGCCTTTGGGTCTCATGTCTCTACATTGTTTCTAAGACCACTACTAGTGACTGGCGCCCCTGAAGTGACCATGGCGCCTTAAGTAATGTCCCCATCTTTAACCGTAATCCTGTTCCTCATCTCCAGGTCTCTGCTGATGGTCCATTCGGCGGGTCAAGCTTTCCGACGTGATCCGCGCTTTCCTCCAAATCCCGTCGTCCCAGAGACTCTTCGATGACGGACGTCGCCAACATCTTTAGCCACTTTGGGTTCGAGCATATGACGTTTGTACACCGCAGCGATGCCAAAACGTTCAAGAACTTCATAAACTAAGTACACCATGCCTTCTGGTTATCTACGACCATACTGACTAACTCTTGAATGCCAGTTCCACTGCCGAAGAACATATGTTGCGTTTTACCATGGCGTTTGACTGCCCTTAATTGTTTATCGTTGTTCTCCACCTATTCAAGTCTGCTTCGGCATTCTCCCTCTGGTCACCCGGACATCTGGTAGACTCTAACGGCATTCATCCTCATCTTGTATGGGTCGTCGCCAATTGGACCATATCTCCTTTTCACCCTAGATATCCACTACATCGACAAATCACGGGCTAAATTGCCTGATGTGCTGTAGGACTCTCAGTTGTCCATCCTCCTCTCTCGCGGGATCGACCTCGCATGGAAGGATGCCTGACAACGCTGTGTTAGTTCTACCTGGGACTAGAACGTTTCTGGACGTTAATACTGGCGATGGCACAGCTGCCTGCTACATCAGCTCACCCCACACCGCCCCCTTATGCCGTCATCTCTAAGTCACGAGATTTCGTCCCTGCTCTACCTCTCATCTTGGGAGTCAAGCCAGTGACAACCAGGTTTCTGACCTCATCGTCCGAATTGGAGTTCAGAAGCACCTCAAGTCACGGACGCCTGTTTGTCTTTACTGTAAGCTGAGCAAGGCGTTAGGAGACAATAAGGCTCCATTCGCGTCTGCCCCGGGCCTGATGGAAGTTTCAGCCACTTTCACATTGCTATTGGGTCATTATGTCAGTATGTCAGTATTTTTTGAGGGTCATAAGCATTGCCTTTAAAAATCCTATTGAAAACAGTGCATGCAATGTCTCACTTTAGTTAAATATGGTACTAAAAGTTGTCAGTAATATATGCACTTAATATAATATTTTCCATTGAAAATGCAGGACCGAGACTCGAGAACATTCAGTTGTAGATGATATCGGTAAAACGAAATGAAATCAAATGAAATGTAGGCCGTCTGCCTCTGTCTAACATCTGTCCATATTCTCTTACCTGCGTTGACCGCTTCATATGATGACCGGGGCCATCCTTTTGCAAAATGTCGAAATTTCACTGGTGGTTATGGCCCTACGTAGCCGTTAGGTTGCTGTACTCTCCCCCCCCCCCCCATCCATCATTACGCTCTTAATCTCACTTGTTCCAGTTTCTCCTCTATACTCTAAGTTGTACCGGTATCCGCACGATGACTTATCAGTCGTCTGCCAACGGGATAGCTGAATGACTTCACCGCCGGTTGAAGGCCACCCTTCACGCCTCAGAGGACTCCAGATATGTGGACGTGCAAACGTTTCCTGGTCTTGTTGGGCATCCGCTGAACTAATGTTCGGCGCCACTACAGGACTGCATGGTGAGATGGTCTTCAAGTCCCTCGCGACGCAATCAAGAATTTGACCAACGTTCTGCCCCGTCTCCACCAATTCATGCAAACAATCCCCACTTCTATCCAGGCCCTCAGTCTCCGAGCCTGATCTGAGAAGAAAGTTCGCGATATGCGCTCATGTCTTCCTCCAATGCGATCTAGTTCTCGAACCACTAAAATAACCCTACGATGCCCCTCTCGGGTTGTCTCCCGATGGACAGAGTCGTTCCGCATCAAACCTTTAATTCACGAGGAGGTCGCGAGTGCCGACTGCCTTAAAGCTGCTGTCCCGGAAACTCCTGTTGATAAGTCTTGCGGTCACCTGCTTTTCCATCTCCCCTACCTTCTGGTCCTCCATCCCGTCTTCTCCCTGTTCCTCAATGTCCGATGTCACTAACTGCAACTTCTTTCTCATACTCCAACACACCAGCTGCAGGACACACTCACTCCTCCCCTCTTGTTTACATCACCCGCAGTGGACGCCATATTTACTTTTCCAACTCGTTGGTTATGCTTGTTTTCAGATTTGAACGATTCATTCGGTTTCGATGCGCGCCGCCTTTGGTCTATCCGGGAGTTTTCTGTCGATCTGCTACCACGATTGCCGGTGCGGCCGTTCGCTCATCCCACTTTCAGCCAGCCAAACTACCGGTTCAGTCGATCGCTTAAGCCACACGCACTTTGGAACCACTGGGACTAGAGCTCGAGACCAATTAACGCTACGTCCTTCACTGACTGGCCGCAGGTGGACAGATCCTAGGTGCGCGCACCTTACACTGTGCTTAAAAACTCAACGGCTTTCACTCAGTTGCTGATAATGACTAGCTGCCTCCGACTGCTAAGACGCGCGTACGCTCTCTTATCTGAGCATAGCTTGTTCTCTATACACCTGTTTCATGCCATTTGATTTATGAACCTTTCAGTTGCCGACCACCATTGTACGATATTTTGTCCCGGTCACCGCTGACCACGTTCACTTTTTCATTTTGAAGGTCACGACAAATATTACCGAAAACTATCCGGAACGGCCATTTGTGGGTATATTCGAGTGGCCTGATCACACGTTCACATTCAAATAAAACGAAAATACGGTCAGACACGTCTTTTTTCACGTCTGACTCCGTCCTTGGATTTTGTGGTGAGACCGGTTACGACGCGCATATGAATTGTCAGAGGCGCTGTACAAAGTTGTGAGAGTCCTCACCAGAGGCATGAGGGGCTGTGCTGGCATGTGTGAGGGTAACGCTGCGGTCCTTCCGACGTCAATGTCGCTCGAATACCAAGGCATGACAGAGGAAGACAAGTAATCCAGTTTGCTACGTCCACTTTTGAGTTGGCCGTTAAGGCGTTCAGCCATGATCTAGGTAGCTGGGCGTAGGCTGTCTTTTAAATGTGTGAAGACCTCAGGAAAATGAAAATGGCATGACAGTCGTGACCGTAGACTGAGCACAAAATGTTTTAACCCTAGGGCTGACGAAATCTTTACCGATGGCATCGACCTCCACATATAGAAAGAGATCGATTTCAACCCAGTAGGTGTATCGGCCATCGCAGATGAAGAGGTGTGTTTATCACTGGTCGGAGACAGGGCGATTACGTTATCCAGATAAATAAGGCTGCAACGTGTATCAGGGTTTGGGAAGGGGAATGACGTTGACTTGCTGTGACGTCAAACATTACTCCGCTGGAATCTCAGACGCGTTCATGTTCAGGCTTTAACGTCGTCGTTCGTGATGAGTCTGTGTGAGACCGGAAATCGGGATGGGAAAGTCTGTGGAGTGGTTTTAGCACAGACAGACGCAACGGGACGGGCACGAAAGGGCGATGGAAAGAAGTTTACTTGTCGCAAAGAATTATGCTGGTCCCGGTGGTCAGCGGAACATTCACGAACCGGAGACAGATAACTGGCTCGTCACCGAGGCAACCGACTGGTGCCATGGCGCGAGGTTAATACAGGGGGAGATTTTAAGATGGACAATGAAGGACCAGGACATTGCGCTGAATATTTCAATCCGTGATCCATTGACATGACTGATATCAGAAATAAACTAGGAGACAAGCTCTAGTTGGCGAATCTCCCGGGTTTGAGCTTATCGGAGTGGACTTGGAGGGCGGAAGAGAGCAGCTTGTGGTCCATAAGAATGCTGAAGTTTCCGACCCCAAGAAAGTGCCCAAAGTTCTTCATGGTCACGTAGACGTTAGAAGCTCCCATCCCGATGTGCTGTAGTTTGATTCTTTGGGTAATAACTTTCGGAAGAGGAAAGCCAGAGGTGAGGTCTGACCTGTGTGCTGTTGCGGAAGTACCGCACCGGTTGCAGCATTAGAAACGTCGACTATGAGAAAGATGGTGCCTCGGTAGTAGGGGAGTCAGAAAGGTGGCATCATGGATGGTGTCTGCAGGGAGCTAGGATAGGCCCTTGGAACAAAAGAGTACATTTGTAAACGTCTGATTGGCGTCAGCGTAACTTCGGAAAGAGTCGACAGTAGAGGTTTACCACACCCAGAAATCGCCGTAGTGGACATTTGGAAGCGGATGATCGAGGACCGATGAATGGCCACAGCTTTCGAAATGTAAGGGTGGTTGCCGGTGGATGCAAGCACGTGTCAGATATATTCGAGGAATATAGCGCCGAAAATTAATTTGGACAGGTTGCGAACGAGTTCAAATTTTCGCCAGCGGTCCTATATCCTTACAGGATGTTTCATGTGCTCTTTAGTGGTAGTGCTGTCCACCACCAGGTCACAAATATGGGCATAGACAAATGGATGGGTTTTGGAATACTCTACCCACGAACGCCTGTAAGGCACTAAGGACGGTTCTGAGTTCAAACAGGATGCGCAGTAACTTCGAGAGGCCACATGATGTGCTGGCGCTGTTTAGAAACGTCCAGCTGACTGTTGAGATCTGATCACAGACACCGACCTGGCCGATCCCAGGGAAGACATAATTGCAAATGGGCAACTGGCTAAGTCCTAGAGATGCAGAAAAAGATAGGGGTTAGGGATGATGACGTTATTCAGAGCAAGTTAATGACCCCAGGGCGAAATCTAGGCGGCTTTCCTACTGAGAGACAACGTCCAGGTGTAGCATGTGTTCGAAACCGTATATGGTGGCCGCCGGACGTAGAGACTCTAGACGTAGCAAATGGAAAAAACTGAGGTGAGCGATGGCACGGATGCGATGAACCACACTGTGTAGCGGAGTAGAAGCAATTAAGGTAGGACTAGTGGTTTGCTGGAATTGACTAACCGGGTCTAGATCCTACATGACAAGTTGATTGGACGTCTCAGAGAAATGAGCGATGCGATTGACGAACTGGACGTAAAAGTGGAACTGCCGGCGGCCGGCAAGAACATCAAAAGTGGAAAGATATTCTGCACAAGAATGACGTACGGGACGTCACCGGAGGCCAATGCCCAAGAAGAAAGAACAAGAATCATTATTTGTAATTCAATTGTCACTCGTTGGTAAAAGTATAAACAGTTTGTCAAATACACTTGACTATGATCACTCCTCTTTTAACTGCAGTACAAGATATGTTTACCTGTAAATAACTTTTATGTAGAATATTGGCCTTCCTTGTGTGCTGGCAGCAGTGTTCCTCGCGTGTAGTCTCAAAACAGGTTGCTCTGTAGACTCGTTAGCCCAAATCGGGAACCAGATTGAGGCACGGCCTGCGTTAATCAGGCTGCGCAGTGTCTATTCATCCCATACTAAATGACAAGTACTGGGTTGTGATGGCATGCCTAGGCACAGGACTCACGCCGCGCCAGCCACCTGCGCCAAATCCCACCATCAGATCACTGAGCGGCTCGGGCAGCAGACTGGTGAATGGAAGACGGAAGAAAGAACGAGGTCGACTCTGGGGAGGCCATTCCCATTGCACTTCAGCGTGTTCCTTATTATGAAAACCGGACGCGCTCTTCGGCTATCACAATGTGTTTAAAATTAGGGCTTGGAATGCTGACAACGGACTGAATTGCTCTGTCCGCTTAGGGCAGATTTAGGCTCCAAGACCCTCCCCCTTTTCGAATGTGGCTTATTAGGCACTGTGGCGCATGTGAACTCTGTGCGGCTCTGTTTTTTAAAAATCTGGGGAAGTCTGTGAAACCAGATCGTGCGTGGCACGCCTACATGTACTATTTTGCTTCGTCAGCCACTGCATCCTGGTCCGCCTCCGCTCGCCCTGATTCTGTCTTGCCAGGGGACCCAGATAGTGGAGGGCGAAGAGCATGCGATATATTCTGCAGAAGTCTGCTGTCAGTGTGGACTATAGGCAGGATGTTATTACCGACAAAGACAAGGAAGGCTGGAATGGCCATTTCTGGCTTATTATCCGTCATCACTCAGTCATACCCAATCCCAAAGTGTGAAACGCCCGGAGCTCGATCACGTGGCCTGTTAGTTGGGAGTCCAACGCCTCTAACCACTGAGCCACGGGCTTGCTGTCCCTTAATAGAATAAAAGTATCTGAATTTCTGCTGCAGATGCCTAGTTCCCTTAAAAAGATCTCGAATGTCATGGAACCAATGCACTACCATTCTTCCTAAACAGTATTGATTTAGTATACACTGGGCCTCGCGCGGACGAATTGCGTCTGATGAGTTTAATCAGCAAAGACTCCAAAGTGAAAAAAATGCGGGAGGGAATGGCTCAACAAAAGCTCTCTTTATTTTAGGTCTCGTCCGCGTGCATTATGGTCGTATTGGACAGGCTGTGATCTCTTGCATACTTGCCTGTTAAACATTTTTAGGGTTTTTTCCCTCTTAGGCTTAATTTTGTTTTGAAAGTGGTACATATCGCCGCTTGGTCATCCCCACGAGAGTTCTTATCGAGACAGTAACAGAAAATATTTGCGCGCCTCCCTCTTGGATACGGCCATAAGAATGCGGGTGAGTGACGTGTACTGCGGGCTTTGAGCGTATATCAGTTAGTTGTCTATCTCAGCGTTTGGTCGAATCTGGTGAGCCCACTAGTAAACTCATGTGACCTCAGGTTCCACGATATTTCCTGCTCGGGTAGATTTTATGGTCACAGGATAATAGGGAAAACTGCAGCAGTAATGGACTTATTGCAATTACTGTCAGAGTTTTGGTATTTGAGATCAGTCAAGAGACTGAGTCTCTGAAGCGTAGCGTGGAGGTGTCACCATAGCTATCAGCGTGCAATATGTCCGTACGCTTGGATGAGTACACGCATCGATTTTATGCCATCCTTTTTTCGCTTGCCACGCCCATAAAGGCATGAGTCCGACAAGCGAGCCTCTTCGGGAAGTAGATCTTCAAATGTCCCTTTTCAAGCCTGGCCAAGGCCTGCTGTCGCGTAATACACGCCATCGTCTTTCAGAACCGATCTCTTGGATGTCTTAAGTTTGTGCGCTGGATATCGAATAGTTAGTTCTACCAATCGTTTGGCCAGTGGACGATGTAATCTCCCTACAGACAAAAGTCGATGACCAGATTGCTAGCCTTATCATGCAAATATTCCACGACATGGAACATCTCTGTGCTTATTTTTAAGGAGTTACGTTTGCAGGCCCACATGTGGAAGCAAAGCAGACTAGGTTACAGCAAGAAATTGGTGTATGCAACTATGTTTAAACGTATATTTAAACGCATTTAAACGTACGTATAAAAAATACGAATGCAAAGCGTTTGTTGGTGTAAAAGTAGCCGACAGGACAACCAACACGTGACTCAATGGTCAGGGCGCTGAACTTCTAACAGGTCGCGGGTTTGAGCTCCAGGGGTCGCAAAAACCTGGGGTCGGAAATGACTGGCCGGTGACGGCTCTAAAGCCAGAAATGGTCCTTCCAGCCTCCCTTTTCTTTGTCAGTTATGTTATTCTGGCTACAAGCATAATACGTACATCGTGTGACATGTCACAAGAAAGAAAAGGGCTGGTAATGTTTTGGTTTTATAGACATACCGATCTGTCATGTTAATTAATTTCGCTTAGAAATCCGAAGCATGAAGTAGGCGACGGCAAAAGACCTTGTGGTCGGAAAAGAAGATTAGGTAGCAGCAACTACCTTCACTTAGACGAGCATCCTTTAGGGATGTTGTGGGAAGATGACAGTTATCAGACAACACAACAAAGAGCCTGATGTGCCGGAGAAGGAATTGATAAACTCTCAGAAGTACGCATGAGATAGGAGACTGTCAGTTGCTGTGACTGTCTTTCAAAAAGGTTCTCAGATAAATCGTAGAATTTGTTGGGTTTTTAATGAATTGTCTTAAGCGCTTATAAACTTCATTAAGTGAACGATGTTGGAAAAGTACCAAACAGGTAAAATCTGCGGACACCCTCTGTCAAGTATCATTGGCATTACATGAAGTGCACCCCCCCATATGCTCGCCATGAAAATTGAAAAACCTCTAATAAATGCTTTTCAGACCTGTTATGCGTAGGAAATTTAATGAGGTGAAGCATATGGACAAGATAAACCAATCTGCGCTGTTCATGCACTGAACCAAAACGGGTTCGGCGGAATAGGCAGAGTTTACGTTAGTCCTAATCTATTGCCGTAGTGCCGTGAGACACGCGTCTGATGTAGGCTCGATGGATGCCAACCCCCGCGCCCAATCTTATTACCAGTCTACTGCAGGGTTTGCACAAGTCAATGCCACACGTAGAAGGCAGAGCGAGTGAGGCAGATTTTGAAGTAAACTTCCTGGCGACAACTCAGCCCATTCCCCGCTATAACACGTCTGATAAGTCAAACCCTACCACTACGTTCTAAATTCATGAATTATAGCAGGATTATTCGAGGATCTAACTCGGGTCAGCCCGCTAAGTCTCAATCTTATTAAAGTCTTCCTTGTACCTCTCAGTTCTGTGAGATTTGAGCTCTTGTGTTACTCAAGATAGACGACAATTCCATTCCTCATCAGCCACCGCGCCCAATTACAATCTCAACCAGCCTGACTCGGCCAAGTCATTGGCGTCTGGAAAGGGGAAGAGAGAAAAGGTCGATAGAGCACGTATCCGGTATCTAGTTCCCAACTATTACAAAGCAAACGTGGTTTAGAGCTATCGCGTCGGGATAAGGATTCTGTCTCCCGAGACTCTCAACTGACGGGCTAACTCAGACCTCTTCTGAAACTGAGGTCAGCTGCAAGATCCCCCTCTTACTGTGGTCCTTATGGCAATCTCACCTGTGCGCGACCTCATCTCCTTAACTGAAGTCTGGTACCTGTTGGGCCGCAGGTCAGTCCGTGTGAGGAGCGTAGACGGACTTTATAGCTTTGCCAGTCATTCCGTTCCCGCCTGCCTTGTCTTACCATCGGAATGCGATGGGTGCAGGCAAGGCGACTGAGATTGATGCAGGTAAATTCTCCTCCGATATAAATAAGGACACGCACTAGTGACGACTGTACCCACCTCGTGGGGAAGTGCTGCGCCCCATCGTTGTCAACCTAATGGCATGGCACGTGAAATTAGGAACTTGCGAGGATTCCTTCATAACGAATTTCAACAAAACTGACCCACATACAAAGGTAATTGTCGATATTTATTTACCTTCCAGCGTTTGAAATTGGGTAGAAAACAGAATTTCTGGGAAACGTCTTAAGGCGAACATTTCGTCTGGCGACGGGTCGGTGTCATCGACTTGAAAATTTACGAGTAAAACTCAGTTTTCCGAAGAGCCTTCTCTTTTTCATTTTGCACACTGTTTAATCCCACTACCGAGCTACAAAAACAGGAACGTGACAGATTCAGTGCCTCCATCCACGTAAGTTTCCATAGTTTGCGCGTTATCCCTGGGTTCGCATGTTGCATATAGTCAGAGGGGCTTAAATGTGTCAAAGGGTACACCGCGTAAGTGTGGTAGGTCGCACCGTGTGGGTGATGACTGTTCCGCACGATCCTTAACTAACACTCGACTCTCATCTGTGGCTCCCTGAAGGCATGTTCTGCCTTGCGACCACACCTCCGTAATCACCTCGGCCGGCAGGCCAAACCAGATGCGAGCATTCAATGTTGTATCCCCCACACCTGGTCATTCTTCCCCTCTTCTCCTTCCCCGCACTCACCCCTATTCCAAAAGTCTTACGAAGAAGACGACATGCAATGCCATAGGCGGCCCAGGCTAACTCAAGTCGCTCCACTTAAACAAAGCTGAGGCCTATAGTGGGGTTCGGCAGCCTTCTGGGATGCCTAACCAGTCATATTCAGGGACAGCGCTGCTTACCCCTTGCAGGGGAAGGGGCTAGAAAAGGTACCATATACAAATACTGGTATCACGTCATCTGAACGCTGACCGTGGCTCACAGATGTCCAACTAACGATGGAGACAATCAAACAACGACCGACTCATGACCCTGCGTCTGCCTCTACATGTATCTACTAAAAGGTATCTACTTGAAGCGGCTGAACGACTGATTAAAATACACAACGTTTAAGGCGTCTGAAAATTCACATATCAGATTCTGACATCTAGTTTTACGAGTTAAGTCAGGTACTGTGATTTTGGTTTGTGGGGCCAGCATTTCGGTTTTTTTTGAGAACCACCACATTCGCCTGCTTAATAGAATGTTCTGACAAAACTGTACGGTTGGTGTTCATATCATTAGATTAGTATACTGGGATATTTTTGTGCGGCTGATTTTGCCGCAGCGTTTATTTCCGTTCTTCGAGTGTCTCTGTGGCGGATAATGGAACTAGGTGTTATGCTGGCGAAAATCATCTGCATGATCACTACCTAGCATCGCTTCATCACTGTGCGAATTCTGGCCCACGACAATCTTTTCCGGCCGTCCGATTTCGGATCTGGCGTTCGACAAGGCTGTAGTCTGTCTGCCATTCCGTTCAAATATGCTGTTGACGTGATTTTCAGATGGCCCCCTCATGGTCTTCACGGTGTCGAATTCACACCCGGGCGCCGACTGACTGCTTCCGACTACGTTTATTACGTTAGTGGTGTCGCCCGCGAATGTGATCGCTAAATCAGCTCGTTTGACCATAAAAACCTAGCAGTCCAAATTGCTTTCGAACTGCATCGCTGACCAGAAGAAACACCCCTCGGGATTGCTGGTTGCTAAAATTGAGAAGTGGACAGTCTTTAATATCCTGGGATGAAGCTACTGCCAATTGGGTGAAGTAAGGACGATATCGTCTCCCCAAGCCACGCTGTTCGCAGGGTTTTCTCAGTCTTTCGACAGTGTCTGTGAACCGGGTGCGATATCACCATCATGACAAATATCCGTGTTTACTGAACATTAGTCCGATCGGTCGTTGCGTAGGTCATTAACATTGGGCTGCTTGCGTGGAAGACGAGAGGAGATTGTAGTCGTTTGACCACCGTTGCCTGGGAACTACTCTTCCAGCGAAATACGTCGGCTTTGTCTCCAGTGAGACATTATGCACTCGCTGCGACAACATCACAAAGATGTATCAAACTTTCCAAAAGGGACGACGAAGGTGGTTTTGGCATGCTCTTTGTCGCTCGTCTATGAACTCGGTATTGCCACCCTCGATTTGGAGCCACTGCCCACGTAAAGCGTTGAAGCGGTTAACTCCGAACCTGGCTTAGCCCAGTCCATCAAAACACGAAGCTAATTTTTGTTTTTCACGATCCAGTCTTTGTCGCTGGTCTCCGGATCGGTTGCCGCAGATTGCCACGTTTGAAGAATTACGATCCATGGCATCATTGAGGCCGGCTAGATCAGGCATGGCAAGTTGTACCGAGTAGTTAGAAATATTAAACAGATGAAATTGGCCAAAACTATTCCCAAGATATGAGGCGTGTTACTATTTTTATATTACTCCGAGATAGAAAATTGAAGCGACGTTTAAAGACTGAATATGATCGTGATCTCCTTCGTGCGGACTTCATATCATAGGCTACGGTAGGGTGGGGATTAATGACCATTTCTGGGACATGATGCATGGTAACAGTCCTTGGTTTAGGCGACGGAAAGTGGGCGTCCTATGAGGTATTCAGAGGATGTTACACTATCTTATTTAAAAGCAGAAAATTTGAATTCTTCCAGACCTCTTGTATTGCAATGGTAGATCAACATTTCAGTGCTATCTCAAACTACCCGGAGCGACCGTTTATATGAGTCATTCTCCTAGTTAGTTTGCACAACCCTACTTTTGTACTGTTTGGATTATGTTAGTTGTTTTTCGAGCGCTTATTTTGCAAGGAAGGATAATGTTTAAGCGATTTGCGCCATTGTTACAAATACGACAAAGTCGGCAACCACCGTGACAATTGAATCCACGACAGTAAGAGCGAGACCTGAGAGCAACCAAACGTTCTAAGCGCTTTGGATACGAGTTACCAACCGAGAACCTTAAATTTAATCTCGATTGCATTACGCTACCCGCCCGACCGTCAGTTGTGATACAGTAAGCTGACTACGCAAACAGGTTATGCTAAGCGTCCAATTTAGAATCCACCTTGTAGTCATCTGGAATACTTTCATCATTGCTGATAGAAGCAAACAGGCGAGTTCCAGGTAGCAATTCAGAAGGCGAAGATGCGATCACTGGAACAAGGAAGTTATTGCCCTAACGTTTCGGATTCTGATGACGGAGAATCCGAAACGTCAGGCCAACAAATTTATTGTTCCAGTGATCGCATCTTCGTCTTCTGAACGTTCAACATTGCTTATTTTTTGCAATCAACTTTGCCACTTCAGTCCTTGGGACATTCAGAATGTCTACAACCTCATGCAGAAGCCAATTATCCGACGACGTGACTCAGGTTATCCGCTACGCACCTTTGGGTTAAAAATTATTTGATCCTCATACTACCATACAGGCCCGTAATTCGCCCACCACCAAACCGCATTAGTTTGTCCTCACCAATGAATTCAGTAGGCAAGCTTAACAACATGCCTTGAATAGCTATATTCTTCGATTTTATTTTTGTTAATCATGCTTACTACGGCCTGTTTATGCGAAAGTCGTTTGAAATTCCGCTCAGTTCTGGTGGCTAAGTTGGAAGACTTGGCCAGTTTACCCCTCAAAGGGACTATCAAATGTTTCCATTCCGTAAAATGGCTATCTGTTTTAGAATTAGAAAAAACCATGGAATGATAAAGACAACTATTTAGCGAGTATACATGTACTTTCGAAAAATTATCATCGGTCCGGTACGTTTATATGAGAATGGGGTATATGGAAACTTACGAATGATATGGGAAATCGATTGGAGTTTGTCTTTTCACAAAACTGAGGTAAGCAAACATGGAGGGAAAGTAATAAATGCATTAAGGGATAGGAGAAGGCGTTCCAGGGGAGGGAGGGCGAGGGCGAAGAGAAATGCATGTGATTAACCAGCCCTTGGCCATTATAAACGCTGAGCTTGCACATGATTATTCTGTGCTCACAGAGTCGATTTACGTAACCTGATGGCAGCCTCCTCTGCCGCAGTTATCAACAGGCATTGATCCGGTGACCAGCAGGAATATTGCTTCTTTTGTTCTTAATTTCACTTCTTATCGATCAGGCCAGGAGGTGTTCCCGTAATCTGTTGGACAGATGCCGACTCGTGCGACCAATGTGACCTTTTTGAGGAGAACAAATGAAAGATTAAGTGCACATTGAGGTGGCCTGGGCTGGCGGCCTATCTTTACCCTCTCTGTGTAAAGCAGGTTTGGTCAAGGATAGTACCCAAGTCCATGCTGATGGGAGGGTTCGTGAAACGCCTTGATCCGGGTGTCCTCTCAGAAGCTCACTTGCCGCGTCTCCTTGCAAGGGGACTTTGAGGAACATATTATTATCTTCTGCCGTCAGTGTGATGAGTTCTTCTGGTCTTCTGAGAATATCCTTCTCAAATAATCCGTCAGGATACCGATTCTTGAGAAGCAGGTCCCGGATCTAGGCAATGATTGAACAAGTCGGTTCAAGCTTTATTGCTATGGCACACCTACTTAGTTTATATATGTAGGAACGTTACGTTAATGTTTATCGGCAGAAGGTGTTTAAGATTGGAATTTTGATTAGGAGTTGGCGTTCGGATTTTTCGGTTAGGGTTAGGGTTGGCGTTAAGGTTAAGGTCAGGGTCAAGCTTTCTTGCCGTATACGGTCTTACCCAATCCCACCTTCCTTAATCAATAACCTCGGATTACCTGTTTTTCGCCCGTTTCCGCGTCCCTTATTTGAATCTCTCGAATCGCGCGGTCTGTTCCGGAACCTCGTTAGATTCATAAAACAAGCATATGGTGGAAATTTGAGTTTTCTCAACACCTTCCACAGATCCCGTTAATTGCTGTGTCAATCCGCCCTTCCGATAAAACTAACGTTAGCATCCTCTCCATATTGCAGGAACCCGTGTGCTCTATTCCTCAATATGATTATATATTCAATCTTTGCCTAGATCTTCCTAACCTCCCTAGCGCAAAGGACCAGAAGAATTCGCTTGCCAGACAGCATCAGATGAGCTTAGAAGGTTTCAGGACATGGTGCGCAATTCACTCACTGCTCTTCCTATACAGTCCTTTCTGAGTAAAGCGCATCCAAGGCTCATCAGCCCTGGTAACGTAGGTTTCATCTAATCAGTTACAGCTCAAAGTGCAGGCTGTTTAAATTCGATACGGTGACCAAAAGCACATGTTCTGGCCTCAGACTAGGTACTATAGGGAGCTGAGTATAAATCAGATTTCAAGGACACAAGAGACTTGTCTGTTGTTTTGCCTTATGTTACCTTAGTATGAATTCCCAATGGCCATTAAAACAACATGTTATGGGTCAGACCTAGTCCTGCCGGTTCATACTGTCGTAACAGCCGTCCCTATTTTGGTTTAAGGCTTCAGTTGAGAGAAAGTAATCTGAATCCGACCCCAAAATTTTGCTTGCTCTTAAGTTAAAGGTAGGACTGATCTATGTGGACCCCCAAACAGCACATGAAAACAGGAACCGCTTGTAGCACGAGCGGTCTTGAGCCAGCTTCTTGTGAAATTAGGGCTAGGTTTGAGGTAAGGGTTAGGGCGAAGTTAAGGATTAGGCTTAAGGTTAGATTCAAAGTTAACGGCAAAGTAGGTCAGGATCAGGTTTAGGGTTGGAGTAGGGGGTAGCGGTAACGGCAGAGTTAAGGTTTAGGGTAGGGCCAGGGTCAAGATTAGGGCAACAGTTTAGTTTTATATTGGTGTCATTGTTGGCGTTAGGGTACGGGAATATTTTGTCTTTGTTTGAGTTATGTGCAGGCCCACCTTCATCGATTGGCCGGGGCGTTCCTATTTACATGTCCTGTTGAGACGACCACATAAGTCAGTCCCGCCAGCTGCAATACCGTCAGCGAAGGACTACACAATTCTCTGATAGATTTCGATTTGTATTTATCTGAATGTCACCATTGTGGAGGGGAGCCGTAAAGGGAAATTGGTCGGGCACATTTGCATGCACGTACATTAGCACGGTTAAAGAGGTAGAGGAAAACAAAACAAACCATACGGACAGTTGCTCTCATTGGTTGTTCGGCCGTCGGTGATGCTCCGGCACGTCTCAAGCGAGACATCAGTTTCCCGTCTATGGCCCATTTCGGTGATCTCCGGGTGTGTAAATTTGCCCTATACCAACAAGGAATGGAATAGTGGCAGACAGGCTAAAGGTTACTTGACTCAGAATGGAGTTTAGGCTGTTTATTCCTATTGCAGTTTATCGCATAAAGCCTGCTCTTTTTGCTCGATTTGGAAGAGGATATCAATGAAGATCGTGGAAAACCTTGGAACGGCTGACTGCTTGGAAGCTAGAACCGTCGACGGAGGATCAGGACATGATTAGAATACGATAACAGAACAAAAGACAATAGGGTCGGAAATCTTGCGTAAAGAGATGAAACAACTATGTGCTAGAGAAGACAAAGAAAGTGGAAAAAGAGGAAGAAGAAGAAGAAGAAGAAGAAGAAGAAGAAAAAAAAAGAAGATAATTAGGGTTAGCAGCAAATAGAAGGAGACTGAAGAAGACGCAAACGTAATTTTCATTGCATAAAAGGTTAGGAGTGGGAATGAGCTTTGGAGTCAGAGAGTTGGTAGTTGCTATGGGCAAAGACCCACTGGCCTTATTTGTGGAGGGCAAGTGTATAACCGCTTTGGTCAACGCGAAATGCTCTTCTGTTCCTGTTAAATAAACTCACACCTTTTTTAGGGCCCACGTTCCTATTCTGGCGATTTGCCAACTCAGAATACACCTGAATAACATAATGCAGTCATCCTGACGACAGTTACTTTGTCAAGTTTATTTACTTTTTGTGAAATAATAAAAGTCAGTGATTTTTTGTCCTGTCCCTGAATGTTTGTTTTTTCCAGGGAAGCATTTGCAAATATTCCCACGGGCACTAATTTTGCAAAGTATTTAAATTTAATTAACTCTTGATTGAGGCCGAGTCTTTAATTCTCATGAAAAACCGCAAAAATGCTAGCTCTACAATAAAGGAGAAACTGTTTCGAAAATCTGACCTGCACCACGATACCAAAACATTCCAGCAGATTTTAGCGATGCATTTTAGATATGATAAGAATCATTCCCGCTGTTCCTTACGCTCTTGGGACAGGAGAAAGAACTGTAAATTTACCGACTGATTAGCGTAACCTAAAGATTGTGCTAGATAAAAGAACTTCAAAAAAACTAATAAGTAGATGAGTGAGGATAAAAAGGATGTCAATGAACCTACAAGGCAAACTGAGTCAGCGAAGATTTACTCTTAAGCTCAAAATCAGCCTTTGCAGTCCAGCTGGACACCGTCCGCCCCCAGTAAGGATCCCAACAAACCTCCAACTTACTCCTTATTTCGGCACGCATTTAAAAATGGGGAAGCATTCGTCCGACACATCCACACCTCCGACCACCAATGCCCTCCACTCATCATTTAAACCAGAAGCACAGTCTGGTGAGGGTGGTCACTGTCGATTACGACGGCCGAGCTACCGTCGTATGTGCACACTGATGTTTCTGGTAATAGTGGATAAACAAATGACTCAGCAGCAAACTCTCACATTAGATGAAGAATTTTCCACCTCCTTATCTCATTCGACGTCGGCAGGCTGTTGAAAGTCAAGGGTATTCGAGGTGGCTGTATCTGAACTCGGTCGTCAACATCTAATCGCAACATATGATGTAATGCAAAAGGTCGGGGGCTAGTAAGCCGCAATCTGTACTTTGCCTCCCCCCCCCACACCAATCCCTCGCCTAGGGCAGATGGACCGCATTTGCCAAGGCCACAGCAATACACACGCGTTGTGTTTACCCCCAACAATATTGCAACACTTTCTAAGCGGACTCCTTGCCCACCTGGACGCAGAGGAAGAATACATCGTCAGTGGTTGTGTGCCTGCACCTAGGAAATTCATACAGCTCATGCCTGCGTTACTGGACTAAGCATCCGACAAGAAGCCACCTGTGTAGGTAACCAAGTGTCAGAGTGCCGCGGGGGCGGGAGTGATTGCGAGAATGCCACCTGATTTACAGCCTCATGCGCACAAGCCGTTGTCGCGCCACGTGCCTCCCCTCCCCCAGAGCGTCTGGATATACGACTCAATTTGTTACAGTTTGTACGTGGCAGGCGCTTCTGCCTACTAGCAGCTCCTAAACGGCGGATGCAGATGCAACTTCAAAGTAAGTGATAGCCCAGTAACAGCAGCAGCAGCAACAACAACAGACGAGTTCTCGTTCTTCTAGGCTGAATGAGCAATCGAAGAAGGCACAGTTAGCCTCGTTACAGTTACCTGGCTGCATAGGCGTGCTGTGTGCGTGCACATGTGTCAATTATATTGCCGATTATCCCCCAATTGTGTCAAGGTGGTTAACGAAATCTGCTTCGCAGGACGACCAATCTTTGGATTCTTCAGTGGAATCTGCCCCAGTAGCTGACTTACACCCGTCGGGCGGGCAACGACAGTGATGGCTCTAAGTGGCTGTCTGCATTAGAGCCCAGATGGAGTTCTTTGTCTGATCTCTAATGCTGTCAGCGGCTGTTTACAGAGCTCGTTAAAGCACACTTGGATCTTTTGTCTCATCATGAACTAGAAGTAATGACCGGGCAGAACAATATTGTCTTCTAGGCATGGCTTAAAAATCCTTGCTAACCGGTTGATTCGGGCTTTAGGTCTCAATGGGCGTCTGGGGGTGGGGTAAGTCCACCTGATAGAGTTCGACCGCCACCGACGACGACGTCCGCTGCGTGCTCCACCACAGAGTGGGCGCAGCAGCGACTTGCGCAGTACCTGCCGCATCCCCTCTTTCCTCACCTGCCTTGCTCCGAGTGAAAGACAATGTCAAGGCCGCTGGAAGTGGGTGTGGGCGAAGTGGCTAACAAATTTAAACAGCTCGTCTTTGCATGGCACAAACGGCCGGAACCTACCTGCATGTATCAGGCTATTATAAGGACGGCACTCCGTTTCGCTTGTGCCATAAGGGTCAAAATGCCCACCGTGAAGACATGACTTTTGTTCCTAATCAACATCCAGGGAACTGAGTTATTCCCAGTTGGCAGTCTTCCGAGTTACAACTTTTGTCGCGTCCGATTTATTCTGGTGAGGAATGACCTGAGGTGTCGAGGAGACGAGTTCCTCAAAATCGGCTTCATTCGTCCTCCCCTCTCCTGTGCACCAGTTGCCCCTCCAAGCCTGTCAGTCATCTGGTGCTGAGATAGGACGCAATATCTTGTCCAATTTCCAAGGAAATTAATGCTCGAATTTGGGGCAAATTCTTCGGAACAGACCTCTTCAAGCACCATCCGAAAGTTAATATGAATATTTGAGTTGAAATCCATCAGCTACTGCGGAATAATCGCGTACTATTCATAAACCGCCAACAGGCAGCCAGTAGTATATAACAGTGTAATTAAATAACTGCTCAATCATAGGACGTAATGGTTGACAGCACTGCAACGACCCATCTACGTGCACCACACACGACCTTGTCGGGCACCTGATTACACCAAAGAACACGTTTCCCACCTAAGCGAGTGTTTCTGGTCTATCTCTGGGGCGGGAGTGTGGAACGAGTTTGTGTGTGGCGTGTTGATGGGGTGTGGACCACAGTGTTTTCCTGCAGATTACCACGGAGGCGCATATCTTCGTGTGCACTCACGCATTAACTAAATGTTTATGGGCGATGTGGATATTTGAGGCGAGTGTGACGGGTGTATACTGGTGCACCTGACGCTGGTTCGCTTGCGGCTGTCCAATGGATTCGCAAGTGGCCGACCAAGCTGGGTAATTTAGATTGGGTACCTAACATGAACGTACGGACTACTTGCTTGTTAACTTTGACTTAATTTTTAAATACTCATTGCTGTACTGGGGTTTATTGAGAAGTATTTACGCGGAAGAAAATTAAGCATAACAATGCACACGATCGATGCATCCAATAATTTTAGATATAAAGATGTTACTGGTTAAGGATCTTTCCCCTCGTTACATTTTGGTTTATACTAATAGTCGATTGATAGGTTGCGCAATGCGGCAAATAGAGTTCTTTTGGGAATAAGAGATGCAGTGTGCACACGATAACGACAAATGAGATTCCGCAAAAATAAATAAGTATGCACAAATGTCTCATGATTTTTCTGGCCCTGGGTATATAAGAATCTACCGGTGTTTTTTCCTTTTTTCATACTAAACAGTCTAAATTGGAGGTTTTCCATGGAGTTTTTCAGGCGCGTCATTTTCTCAGGGCTTGGCAACAGCGTTTATGAAAAGGAAAAGACTATATTCCACTAAAAGCCGAATGTAAATACCGGTCTAACTTCAAATGCCTTGCAACACATTATGCATAACACGAAAGTAATAGCAATTCAAAAAGCTGCCTTATTTTTTACCTAAGCCACTAAGTTGTACCATGTAAGAATGTTTCCCACTCATATTATACCCCATTGTGTATGTGCGAAAAAGCTTTAATGTTGCTTCAGAACGGAGATGTACAGAGTTTAGCCTGACAGGACAATGATCACGCTGAGTCCGTCAGAGTTCAGGCATATGAACTGTGACTGACAGAAACCAGTGGAGATCAGAAAGAACACCCATGATGCTGCCAGTTAACCATACTCCAAGCTCAGATCGGGAAGATCCGAGGTCCGAACCCGGGATCTATTTGGTTATTAAGGTCACCGTTCTACCAGTTGAACCGGGCTCCCGCTCCGCTGATTGCATTAGAGAACGTCCAAAATCATACACGAATGAGATTTATCGGTCTGGTATGATTGCTAGAAGGCGTGAGAACTGCCAAGTTGGCTATGGAGTCCACGTCTGGAGCCCCTTGTAGGCTATTGTACGATTGCCACAATTCACAGTTGCTGAAAGCTTAATAATCTGTCTATACCGGAAATTTTTCAGGTTATACAGTCCTGCAAAGACTGTAATGAATCACAAATGAAGCTTCAGATTGTTGCCTTGGATTAACTCAACTACGTCTTGCGACCTGCCAGTTTCTATCCAAAAGTTATATTGTTGTGCTGCGAGTTAGCTTTGTAAGATTTCGCAAACCTAACTCCTGCAAGGACTTTAAAGTTTTGCCGGGAAAGATGAGACCGCATGAAGGTGTTTTTTGGGAACTTAGCAGCATAGACAGATGGCTATATTTAGATCTTTATGAGTAGTTCATTAAATACAATTTATAATTTTAGAAAATTGTTCGTCAGAATTCGAGTCACCTGAAAACAGTTTCGTATCAAGATAATCGTGGAATCTTTAGACAAAATCTATTCCAACTTTTTCTTGGCACCGCGCTGCTTTATATATATCATCGCAACATCCCGTTCTCAGAGTTGACGACGCTTATTTGAAATTATCAGATTTTTACTGACACTAGAAAATAAAGGTACAATGAATTACTTTGCAGTTTACTAGTTGGAAACCTTAGGAATGACCAGTCTTACACATTCACACATCAATCATTTTCAAAGCTCATGGCCTTAATCGGTAACGCTAATGTGGAGAATTGCAACCGGAACTCGGCGATCTTCAAAACAAACGGGAATCATTTTGACAAAACCATCAGATACTACTCTAAATTCTCAAACTTTCATCTTCCCCCTCTCAGCCTACTGCGAGCACCTTGAATATGCCCCTCCCCCAATGCTTGAACAGTCTGCCGTCTACGTGGGCATTGAAGAACGAGCGCTGATCGTGAAAAAATAATTTACCATTCTCGAATGAACATTTAATGAAGGTGCTCCCACACTCTCCCTTAACAGCGTTCACTTTCCTTGGTTTAGTTGCGGCGCGTGGTCCGTTCGGTGGCTCAGTTTTATTACATACCGACAAAGGCTCGGACCCTAAAGTCTAATATGTGGCACGGTCTGCTCTTGTTAAGTGCCCTCCGCCTCCCAAAAGCCGGAGAAACAGTCCACGGATATGTGGAGGGGCCTTGCAGAAGCAAAAGGTCACTAAAAGACTACAATTTGCCGTCCAGAACGTAATTACCTCACAGGTATTTTTACAGTTCCGTTTTTCTTGAAAGGGGGAGTTACAGAGTACAATGGGATCCCAGCAAAGGAGGAACACGGCAGGGTAGACATGAAAGAGGCCGACAATGTTGCCGCCGATTTAGTGTAAAATTCGCATGAGGAGGAGGTCAACTGGTGATAAAAGACATTATGACCCCGGTCGACAGCTACATAGCTTGCTAATAATGGCATCCTTTCATACCTCGGGTAAGCGGCGGGAAGGATTTACGCTCAGCGTGGATCCCAGTAACTCCTTACACACATGGGGTACTCACAATGCTACGCCAAAAAGACCATGCACCAAAGACAGATAACTGGGACCAAATACAGTGCCTTCTGGCCTAATGATTATATGGCAGTTATAACACTGGTAGGGAAGACGACAGGAAAAAAAAACATTGAACCAGACTATTTTTACTATGGACATTGGAAAGGATCGGATGGTTACTGGTGAACAGCAGACTACATAAATTTTATGAAGTTAGTCCTCGCTTCTTCAAGAAATTTATAGGCTAACACTACCTCGCCGACTATGGTCGGAAATGTTACTCTTTCTTTCTGTGAAAAGCACAGGTTATAGCTTGGCCCGTTTGTTGAAAATGAAGTCCCGAGGGGGTATTCAATATGTCGAAAATTCGACCTTATTGCGCGTCTCAAATGACTATAAAAATCGGTAAGATGTGGTTATGCAGTCCCGCCCAATGGACAAAATGCTGTTGGAGTTAGGGGTTATGGTTGGAGGCTAGGGTTAGGGGTTAGGGCTAGGGGGTAGAGTTAGGAGTTAGTGTTATGGGTTAGAGTTAGGGGTTAGGGTTAGGGGTTAGGGCAACTATTTCTCAACCTTTCAAGGTACAACCGCGCATTCCCGATAGCTTTTCTTTTGCGTACACCTACTTTAGCTCATCGCCTGTGCGTTTCCCAGCCCCACCGGTAAAAACCCTTATTACCACCGATCAGCCTGTTTATTCAGCGACGATGTAACATTGTTCAAAGATCTATATTTCCAATGAAAGTAGTGTAGATGATTTGGATTGGGTTTTAATCTTATAAAGAATATGTTAACAAATGGTTTTCAAATTCGTTCCCCACTGGCGACGAGATACACCAGTATAACGTACGCGCATCAGGGATTTATGGGCAAATAGGTCTGTAGAGAAGTAGACATTCGCTCAATATACTGCCCAATATGACAAGGATAAGCTAAATTGAAGACGACTGTAGATAAATGGAGCTGATAAAAACAAACAGCTCATCTACACGCGATATACATGGTCGTGGCGCTAGACTCGCTCGAAGTAGGGTTGAAGACAAAACGGAAGTCTCGGACTTCACAAAAGTGCGAGTCATAGACACCCTCTGATGGGACGATCGCTGTCTGACCTTTGTCTCACAAAAAGCCGAATTATACTCGTCCACGTTATGTAGTTGCACAAAGTCGGCGGAGCAAACCTCTGAGCTTCTGCTAACACTATCGCAAACAATGTAATTAAGTAAATTTAGTATGCAGATGCATACTACTAACCGCCCTCTGAAAGTTGTTAGTAGTGTGCGCTTGGTCGAACGAAGTTGGTGGCCCAAATACCCATATTCCCTCTCAAACCGAACCTGGGGGACTAGTCCAGGGGACCGTACTCCAAGTCTACAAATTGGCGGTGGATGGGATTAAAAAGACTGTCAGTACGAAGGCGTACATATGCGTGGCTGTGATGAATACCGGCACACAGTTCAATCCCATTCCCTTCGGCCTCCCTTCCCTAGCCCATTTCTCTACAGTGAGAATTTTTTGGTGAATTTCAAGCAGAGTTGGCCCCTAACAAGCACTTCTTTTACTTCCGGACTTTGATTTTTCGGTCCGATAGCCCACACCTGTTTAGGATGACCTAGATGATCTGCGAGTACCACTTTTTGGGAAGAGGGGACGGGTCCTCACACTGACATAATAATTCAGACAATATTCGTGCGAACAGCTCATTAGCGTGACCTCGACTGATTCGCTTCAAGCTGAACAGCTGGTGGGAGTCGATGTTTCGTGCCGGAGGGAGAAGTATTTGTTGATAGCTTTCCTAACACAATACAGTCGCCCTCTGAGATTGGTTTGATTAAATTGACTCGCTGTAACTCGAGGCCGCTGGTCAGGCATGTGACATCTGTCTCATTTATAGACATTTACTGGCTGCGTTATGTGTGCCTGGCCTGTGGGCTATAAATTAACATCAGCCCCGGTGATGTCTTGGGAAGATGTGGTTTGGTAGCCTCACCTGATGGACACAATACTGTTGGGGTTGGAGTTAAGGGTTATGGTTAAGGGTTTTGGATAGGGGTTAGGGATTATGGTTAGGGGTTGAGGTTAGAGGTTAAGGTTAAAGGTTGGGGTTAGGGGTCGGGGTTAAGATTAGGGTTATAGCTAGGGGCTAGGGTTAGCGTTAGGAGTTAGCGCAACTATTTCTCAGCCATTCAAAGTACAACCACGCGCTCCCAACAGCTTTTCCTTTGCATACACCTACATGACCTCGTTGCCTGTGCATTCCCCGACCCAACCTGTAAAAAGCCCTATTATCACTGGTATCGTAGTAGAGGTGATTGGGGTATGTTTACTTCAGGTGGGGCTACCAGAACACATCCTACCGATATCTTTGTTATCCGTATGATTGTCATCAAGAGCAATTTACTATTCTAAGCACCCTACTCAATCATTTGCTCTCTATACTGTGGTAGCGTGGCGGGTCTAAACACAAGACTATGGGAATCGAACAACTGTAAAATAAAAATGCTAGTGGATTGTCAGAAGGTCCAGAAAGCGTCTAGCTAACTTCCTCCTGACAGATGCGGAGCTGAGCACGATTTTTCTTTTAAGACTACTGACCGTGCGGAGTGCAGCAGGCGGCCATCCCCTATGATGAACTTGCCCTGTGTGGATTTTATTTGGCTAGATCGCAGCCAGGAATGGGGAAGCGGACGGTGACCTTAACCCTAATCCTAACCTTACCCCTAACCCTAACTTCAACCTTAAACGTTAACCTTAACGGCAGGAATGGTAGCCAGGAATGGGGAGCCGGACGGTGACCTTAACCCTAATCCTAACCTTACCCCAAACCCTAACCTCAACCTTAAACGTTAGCCTTAACGGCCACGCGAACGCTAACCCTAACCGAAATCGTAAACGGAACCGTAGGCCTTAGACATAGCTGTAACTGAAAAAGCTAACCGTAATACTGAAACCTAATCGTAGGCTCAAACCCTCAACGTAACCCGAAAACCTAAGCCTAAAGGCATAACCCTAACAAAAAAGTCGGAAACAATTAACCGGTACTGTAATCCTAACCTCAAAAGTAAAACGAAAGCCAAATGGGTCAGATGTGATTATGGAACCCCACAAAATAGCCCAAGTACGCAAACCCCCCAGCCATCTGTAATACAGGGCCTGGCTACCAACTGCGATCTAGCCTTTTATTTCTTTAAGGAAGGACAGGCTGTCTGTCTTTGGAAATGTGCCAAAAAAATGCAGACTGTCGGATTTTTGCACTTAACTTCTGCATAGGCAAAGCTATTTCCTGTTGTACAGTCTTAAGTATCTATCCAAATCGAGGTGCGGTTGGCTTAACGATAAGTCCTCGTGTACAGACCCAAGAACGTTTGAATTGAAGTCCTTGTGTTTTTATTCTAACTAAAAAAGGGTTTCCTGGTAGGGATTGTCGATGCATTTCAGTTTATACCCCTAGCTGCGAGTTAGCGCATTTGTGGTAATTACTGATTCCAAATAGGACTTTCAATATGGATGAGAGTATTACGTTGACAGGTAATAACTGCCAGTCTAACACTATAACCGTTCCCTGCCGCCTGGGATGTTGCTTCAAACATGCATACTTTTCGTTGCTTTTGGATTTCTGTCAGAAAAGTTTGTCAGATAGTGCCTTTCTCGTGATTGATTTTTAGAAGATTTTGGCCTTTTGCTATTTATTGCTTGAAAGAAGGGGCCGCTTCTAAATGAAAAATATAGGCATCACGAGTTCTATTTCTAATGCTTCCTGAACACTTGAGTTGTCGTTCATCACCAGGATGTCGCTTCAATAGCAATTTGTATTAAATCCATCCACGGAAAACATACATGCCGATGCTTTAGAGAATTCTACAAACAAATAAGGGTTGGTGGCGTTCGTATAAATATTGTGTTTGTCCACTACCTTATAAATGCATACCCATGTCCCATGCCGTCTGGCAGCGTAATCATAAAGGTCAAGTGGAATGAAAATTGGGATATTAGGCATACACGAACATAAATTATTGAGTGAAGCTGAACAGTTACAGAACTAGCTACCAGTACGTTCGGGATGATTCAAGATTCCAAGGTCGCAGTTTGTGGCTAAGCGGTCGGTCTGAGAGCGAGGTAAACCGGTAGTTGGTCGGAGCGTTAACCCCCGTTGTGAACTAGCTCTAGCAGTCTACTGGCCTCATTTCGCATGCAGCGGCCTATGTATTCACTTCTTCGGCGGCAGGGCTGGCGTTGTTTCTGGCGGGTGAGAGATGGAAGACCATGGCCAAATCGGTGGATAAGTCAAAAAAATGTCATGCTACACCCCGTGCCGGATCTGTAGCAGACCATTTGAAACGGTTCAATCCTTACATGTTTTCTGTATCTTTGCCTAGGATACTTTTGTTATGCATAGTTGACTTAAAGTGTTACATGCCGCTCTGTCTGCGATGGTCTGGCGTTTTTCCTCCAAATAAAAACAAGTACTTTTGATGTATTGTAGGCTTGACCTCGCAGTCGACCCTCTGTTTGTTCGTGTGGACTGGTCGAATGTAGGATTGTGGGGTCCGTCTTAATGTGGCCTCCATGGCACTCTTACGCGTGTGAGATCCGGACAGTCCAGCTCCTTTGTGTGAAAACCTGGTGTGCCGTGTGCAGCACGCTCAGGCAGGCCGTCTAACCATGGCAGCCACTTGCACCCAATCCCTGCATCAGATAACTAATCGGCTCGGACGGTGAGTGGGGTAGACTCTGGGAACTCCGCTCGCCCGGCACTCAGTGCATATTCCTCACTTTGAACAAACTGAAACTATCACGATGCGCTCAGAGTCGTGGCTTGGAAGGCTTCCAACTGAGAGAATAGCTCGGTACCTCTGGACGGAGAGTGAGTCTGTAATATCTCCTTCTTCGTGTGGCCTCGACGGCTCTCCCATTCACGTGGGATCGTACCCCCTCCCTCCCTCCCTCCCTGTCTCTGATCCTTTTTGCGTCAACCAGGCGTGCATATAACCCCTAGACGGACTGTTTAGCCCTGTCACTCACCGTGACCGATCCCGACTCCGGTCTTCTTGGCCCAGTTTTGACACGGAGCCCAGGAGGGTGCGGAAGGAGGGAGATGCAGGACAAGTTTTGTATTACTATAAATTAATTCACGCGCGAGGCACACTGTAGACATTGTCGTTCATGATGGTGAAATTGTCATTATAGGCTTGGTACTCGAGTCATTTATGCTGTAAAATGAACAAAAGGGGATGGAATGCTCGTTTAATATCAGCGAATGCCTTCAGCTGCTATAGAGGGCTGAATAATTTATAATGGTGCATTGACTATTGCAGATAACTACTTGTACCACACCGGACAAATAGCATGTAGGAATCATCATCAGAGGTGAGCGAGCATCGGCTTTCATGAGCCGGCGCCATAAACTCACGACCAATGCTGCTGTTTCAGCTTCTGGGTTAATTGGTTTGTGTAGGTATGAACATGGTTTAGGCATTAGACATAAGGGATGATGCTGGATTGCACGTTCGGCTTTAGCTGGTCTTCGATTTTTGGGACAAATTTCCATGCTGGCTACAGGCCGGTGCGCATTACTGAACCAGGGTATTTTCACCTGTGTTCACTAGCCTCCTGAGCATCATGATGCACAGTAGGGCATGCCAAATTT
>CACRXP010001184.1:56966-81595 GCA_902702965.1 Spirometra erinaceieuropaei | reverse complement strand
GTGCCCTTGCGTAGCGTAGCATGGCGACGGAAAATCAAGCATAGAAAAGAGTTACCGACCGTAGTCTAGATCGGCAAGCGCCCTTCCCATGAGATTTGAAATCGTTGCGATTTCAGCTGGTAGTGCTGGGGCCGGCAAGGCAGGCTTAATGACCGCCTGGACACCGGTACATGCGTCACGTCCTCCGCGTTTGTGGTTACCCCTACGAAGTGTCAGCTGGGGGTTGCGGTCTGACACGCGTTATTGGACTGCGCACTCATAACAAATACCACACATGGGGAGCGCTGTGGTGGCACACCTGGGCGCACATTCGCGTCGCGCCAGTCACCTGAATCCGATCCCTCCTCCGGTCTTCGTGATTCTGTCTTGACATCAGGCTCAGATGGGTGCGGGAGAAGGGGGCGTAAGTCTACTATCATTATAAACTAGTTCACGCGCAAGTCACCATCCCTGCAGCCTGCCTCCTGTGGGACTCACGGTGGACACCGTCGGAAACGACGGTCGAACTGTCGAAGGTTGGCAGATGATTGGCTGACGTCAGCAGTTATGCCAGCGATATTTAGCCCACCTCGGTCGATAACAAATGTCGCCGTGACCGTTATATTGGAACGAATTAGTAACTACCAAAAGACATATTCACGAAATGTAGACTATGTGAGCAATAACAAAATGCATAGGTTTTCTCATGACCGAATCAAAACTACGAATGGATGTAGGCAAAGGCTGGAACACATATCTTGTCTCAAAAAAGCTAAAAGTTACACCGGAATATCAGTTTTTCAACAAGTATTTTCCCTTTCGATCATTTATGTAACTCACTGTCTTCATTGGCTAAACGTTCCTTCACGTTGATTAGAAACAAATTAGCCTATTATGTTAACTTCCTTTCTGAGGAATACTTTAAGAAGCGGGATATGGAAAAAACTACAAAGCACTTTGCAGAAGGCAACAAAACTTTGCTCTATAGCATCGAATAAAGGGTTCTGTTTTACTCAACAAACAGTTAAATAGACGCATAGTGTAGTTTTCGCGTATTGAGATTCAAGTAAGATTTGATGGACTGAACAGTCAAATAGAACACCTCACGGGTCCAGCCAGCTTTGGCTGTACCTTACAATGCTAGTAGGTATTGACTGAAAAAATTCGCCCATCTCCAAACAAAAGTCTGTTTACTGTGCAACATTTTTGCTACCACATTTTAGATGAGGAAGTGCACTTACTGTTAAAGCTCTAGACTGTGTCCGTTGTCTAGACCTGAACATCTTGATCATAACTCGACTGGCCGGTGTCAAGGCCACAAGCTCGTATGTGGTGGATTTTCGGTTACATAGAGTTGAAAAACGTATAAATCTTCCTAGCTCGGTTCTAAGTCACGCTTATTCTGTGTAATGGCAAACCGCGCTAGGATGAAGGTAGTGTACTATTCCTGTGACTGCCAGCCCAGACCACGTAGTTAGGGAACTGTCCTGTGGATCCGAAGAACAAAGGGCAACGGGTCTCAGACGGGAGGCCAAAACATTGCTCGGACTCCTATTAACTCCATCTATGTATTATATTGGTTCTGTCTAATGAGACGAATATTCATGTACACTGGACAGGAGTTTAGCCTTCGTTGGGTTATATATGGATATCCAAGGACTCATGCCAAAACAAGAATAGAAATCTTAACTACAGGAATTAGGCCCCCGGGTCAAACTGTACCTAAAACTAAAATTTTATTGAGTAGTTATTTTAAGGCTCCCTTGTTTATATTTTCATATAGCCTAAAACGCTATGTCTGGTGTTGTCAAGTCTCCAGTTACGGGAGAAACTTTCCAACTTCATTTTACTAAATTCAAATGACTAAGGCCTCCAAAATCTTGTGACAGGCAAAGTGCACGATGCCCAGATATAATACCGTAAAGTCGGGCGTCAGCGATCAAAGCATGCAGCTATCGTCCGTTGTAAGGATTTTTACTTCATTCCAGTCTACCAGTTAAGCCCTTGAGGAATGACCTCGAGTACACAGACAGCCGTCGTACATTTTACTGAACATTGTGCACATACGCCTCAAACGCACTTACTGACCTGAGTGCTGAAAACTCCTCGTAAAGTTCGCATGCGTACGCCACTGATACCACTAATACTTTTCTGAGAAAAATGCTATGGTCAAGTAAGCAGGCTTCCTAATGATACGTGTGTGTGAGATTTTGTACTTATCAGCATTCGTCAGGAACCATAGTATGACGCTTAATATTTTCGCTTCCGATCGTCGAGTTTCGCTCGTTTCATGTTACCCCTTGTGCTCATAACTTGTTGTGCAGCAAGAACAGGTTTGAACGAGGGTTTTTTTAAAAAAAAAAACTCGTGTGAATCAGAATTATTTACTTTGTACTTTACTCTGTACTCTGGGCTTCGTCTTGCGCATCCAGTCAACGTCCTTAACGGTTTTTACCAAGTCGGTCGGATACGAAATCATTAAAGAATATATCAAGTACTCACTGTGACTTGTCGAGGAATCCAAAATATCGCAGATCAGGAAGGATCGTTGCACCACAGAACCGCTTGTACTCAGCGAAGATTTGACTCTGACACCGGACGACCACATTAGGTCATTCGACTTCGTTATATTTTGACCGTTATCCTCGTTGTCTTCGAAACTCAACGCTTCGGAGTCTTTTAGCCGTTGTACGCCGATCGGTGTTTTAGACTGCATGTCAGCGTTGTGGGCAAAATGTGGGTTCTGATCACTGTTCTTCAGTGAAAGCATTTGCCAGGCTATGTGCGTCTGCAGTTGGCGGTCCTCTCTGCCGACATCGTTCAAATCGAGCTCTCTCCCCCACCCCCTTTCGGCCGCACCCCTCGAACTATCCAACTCCGTCCGCACTCACTAGTGCGCGCACACGCCCACGCCTGGATGGTGTGCGAAGCGGGCGACAGAGGATTTTCGGTTGCTGATTGGTTTGCACGCGATCTCGTGACTGCCTCTGCAACCAGTCAGAGCCTACGCCGCCGACGACGATAACGGCGGTACGCTGGCGGGGTGGCGAGGGGTTGTGTGCTGGTGACGCGCCTGATAGCAGAAAGCAATGCGACGCAATCAGGGTGGTGAATGCGTAGACTGTGAGAGTGACAACGGCTGCGCCGATGGGAGGAGTAGGCGGCCCTGTCAACGGTGGTTGCCGTCCGTTGGAGACGCGTCAGCATATTCTGGCATCGAAGTGACCTATGGACTGTCTTCGTCTTAACCGAAGTTGGTCCCTTTGACGAAGGGGCCTTCAACAGACAGTCGTCCTGCATGGGCGTAAACGCCCCATTATGAGTCTAATCTTCGCGTTGACGCCTGGGCATTGCGGCCGACTTCTCAAACTGCAAGAAATTCTGCAACCACCAACACCTCTTGGCTATGGCAGAGATATCGTGCAGATTCTTGAACATTTATATCACAGTTTTAATCAGAACGCATAAATAGGTGCGATAAAAACTGACTGCTGCATGGGCTGACTAGTGTTTAATCTGCTACATATCCAAGGGCTAAGAGCGTAGTTATTGCTAATGCAAGACATTCTTGTGCTGAGGGACGGGAAAGGCCACGGCGAACCGGCTAACAGTCGAGAAATCTCAAATATTTATTATTATGGTTTTACTCGTACCAACTACAACGAGAATAGTGACTCCATAACAGACTATTGTCTTTTAAATCTAGTCTCTCAGTAGATTTGTCTGTCATCAAATGCACAGTTAAGTAGCGTTTCAGCGCTCAAAGTACAGAATGACCGACACTACTTTTGAACGGGATTGGCCTAGGCGCCTATCTTCCGGCGAATGTAAATGATTTCAACCAGCTTACATATGTCTTTTTCTGCATACTAAAAACTACATACGTGGTTGGAGGCCCTTTCGGATAAAACGCACTACGTACCTTAAATCTGCGCATGTAGAACTTTTCTGGCTAGACGCTTAGTACATTTCTGATGAGGGATCCATCAAAGGGTGAAAAGTAGTCTTTTGCACGGTTACTATCAAGAAATGATAAATAAATTTTTGGCAGCAGAGTCTTCCTTGATAAATTGTGCGGTGTCCCGACCTCTAAAGTGGGCGTTCGTATGGTTGTCGCTCTGGTATTGGAGAACAAACTGTTTCTCGCCTCTGGAGGCATTTGCTCATAAGGGCGTTTCTGGTTGAAAAACTCAACAAAATATTTAATGTGGGCAGCCATGCTGTTGTCACGCTGCATCCCTCACTAAGTTGCCCAACAGATGAGAAAGACTTTGGAGCTTGCGGTCCTCCCTGATCATTTGAATATTCAAATCCACGACATAGATTGCTGTGTCATTTCATGCATAGTCCAGGACTTCTTGTTGTCTTTTAGCGCTGTATCTGGGTATCGTCTCTTAAGCGAAACATGCTGCTGTTATCATGGGTTTTTTCTCTCGGAAAAAATTCGTTAAGTCTGAAAAACTCAAGTCTCTCCTGTTCCAACAGACGTGAATTTCGACTAACTGCCATCCTATATCCCATATTTCTTATCTCACCACAGTGATTGCCTGTAATGCTCGTTAATTATTTAGAGATCATATTTCTGCTACATATTCCGCTGAACTGATTTTGGCCTTCGGATTTTGAGGTATTGCGCAACCAGCACAATTGACAGTCATGAGGGATGACCCGATACTTACTGATAGGAAGGCTACAGATTCTCTTGGTTGCGTTTGGACGGAGTATACCAGTTGAACTGCTGTAGTTTTATTCATACATCATCTTAAAAACGCTGTTGATTCACGTAAATAAACGCTGGGAATGCTTTTCAAATTTTCCTTAGATTCTTTTCCACCGTATTTTTTTTATCAGTCAAAGAGTAAGCTTTGAATATAAAATGCGATATTCGTACCAGTTGTTAAGTTAACAGTGGCTGCTGGGTGGACACAACGAGACGAGTAAGTTCCGTAGCACGATCGGTGAGCGCCCCCCACCGTTATATAAACCCGACCTCAACCGACAAGACAACGGGCCCGTGGCTCAGTGGTTAGGGGCATCGGACTTCTAACCAACAGGTTGCGGGATCGAGTCCCAGTTGTTCTACAGTTCGGGGTTGGGCATGATTAGCTGACGTTGGCTAATAAGGCAGAAGCGGTCATTCCGATTTCCCTCATCTTTGTCGTTAATGTTATTCTGCCTATGTTATGCGCCGCTGTAGGACTGCTCGTTCAGCTCCAGAGAGAGCTCTAACGCACAACGAGACGAGTGACTTCCGTGACACGATCGACGAGAGCCAATATTGTAGATTGATCCCCAAGGCCCGACGACACGAGTATGCCCTGTGCAGCGATCGACGAACGCCCATCTACCGGGGGCGCTCACCGATCGTTCATACGGAACTCACTCGTTCCGTTGTGCATTAAGGGCTCTCTATCGAGCCCAACCAGCTCTCTATCGAGCCCAACCAGCAGCCGCACAGCGGCGCATGATATATAGGCAGAATGGTATTACCGACAAAGACAAGGAAAGACTGGAATGGCCATTTCTGGCTTTTTAGCTGTCGTCAGCCAGCCATACCCAAACCCGAAGTGTGGAACACTCGAGGCTCGAAATCGCGACCTGTTAGTTAGAATTCCACGCCTCTAACCACTAGGCCACGAGCCCGTTGCTCTGTCGCTTTTCGAGCGGGAATATACAATGGTAGGGGGCGCTCACCAAGCCTTCCAAGTAGCCAATCCTGTCCTTAAGGTGCACAAGTTGTGTGCGTAAGGTAGTTGGCGGTTGGTGTGCTACGTGTATATGGCACTTTTTAATTGTCTTTCGACTAGTTCACATACATTTTTCACGTATGGGAGAGTTTGCCAGGTGGTTGGTTTTGGTGCCCGAGCGGCCGTAGCATTGGAAATACCTTTTCTCGTGAATTGTTGGTGTCTCATGCATTGACGTATAAAGTCATGCGAGCACTCATTTTGGGAGAGCAGGTTGTAGAGGTATTTCATTTCTGCTCGATAACTTGCTTCATCAGAGCAGTGGGTTTTGGCTCGATTTAGAAGGCTGTAGACTTTACTCTGTTTGTGAGAGACAGGGTGGTTACTCCCAAAGTGTAGGATGACCTCTGAATACACCTCTTGGCGATAACCGGATGTATGAAATTATCCATTGGTTTTTAACGTACTACTTCCAATCTTTTTATGGCATTTCGATCATCGTACTCTATAAAGACCAGCACGGTCTTGAGGATTCGGTGGTGACTCAAGAAATAGAAAGACATCACTGGAACAGAATTATTGTGATGCTGACGTTTTGGAGAGGTTGGTCGGTCAACCACTGACAAGACGTTTGGTGTAGAGAATCGGCCAGAATTTTACATTACTGACTGTAGGACACGGGAATTCGTACCCCACCTGGAATTTTCCGCAATACCATCTGTATTGTCGGGGGGCGAGACAGAGCTGGCAGGCGTTGCTCTGACCCATACTTTGTGTCCTTCGCAGCCTGTGTGATTGGCGGGCTGGACTGCCGTCATCGTCTTAATAGAGAATGATTGAGCTTCCGTTCTCTTTTCGGGTGAGTTATTTTTCGGACCGTCTGCCCGGTTTCTAAAGTGCAGTGTTGTCATTTTGTCCTGATCTTTTGTATGCACTGACACAGGACTTTATAAGCTGTCGGAAGGCCAAGGATTTTGCCGATGAATTCGGTCCGACGATGAACACATTGGAAGGGGTAGCGTAGGCTCTATCATCCTCCATCGGGGCAATGGCTCGTAAAACAAGCGACTCTCCGGTCCTCCAAACATCAGCCAAAAGGCCGAGGCAGCGAATGAAAAAATCGATTATCTCGAGGCCGACTAGCTCACTCACACATTTCATATTCTAGACGCCTTAGCAATGGCGCAGTCGATCAAGATGTCCGAAACTTCCGCATCACAGTAACTCCGTTCCAATGAACTCTTTCTCTTTCCCAAACTATCACCCATGAACTCTTACCTTTGCAAACCTGCTCAGTTAACTGTACCTAGTGAAAGATTTTATGGTTGGTAGAGGCCTACGTCAATACGCGTCAATTGTACTTCGTCACCCGTCAGGAATGACCACTTTCGCTTCCAGTTGTCCTTGAAGATTTTGTGTGTGATATCAAAGCCGATATGCCTACTGACGCATGCCTCATCTGCGTGCGTTGCCTCCAGGATTCTAAGGCCTTTCACTATTGGGCAGGCGATAACAATGTCAGTGTCCTTCCACGCAAATGTGTGCACAGTGTCCAGTGTTCGGGTTACGCTTAAACCATTGGAATGCTTCAGAATATCCCGGTAAGCCTTTTGAAGAGGTCCCACCACGTTGGCACCAAGGAAGTATCCAGCTTCATGGAGGACGCACCTATATGATTCGTCTCCATCGTGGGTCAGTTCGACGAGTGCCCTGCAGAAAGGTGAGAACTCCTCCTTCTTGTAGTTCAAAAGGAATCCCAGGAGGTGCATGCTGCTCCTCAGTGAAAGGTGTTCAGAGATCGCTTTGCGCACCAACTGAGCGTCGTAGGGACACCTGACAACATCATCATCATCATCATCACCATCGCCATCCACATCGATTTTAAGGCAACCGTGAGTGATTCAAGCACCAGAGCCCTCATCACACAGCATAACCGCCGACGCCGCAGAGTTCAAAGTCTTCTCGGATAAGTTTGAACCCGTGCCAACAATTACAGCTTATTTATTCTGTCCATCACGACATTTGACCCGAAAATTCAACAGCTGCCTCGATGCCTCTGTCCACTCCTCCACAGGGAACTATAGGCACTGAAGTGAAGCCTCCATCTGCCCTTTAAACCCACACAAGTTCTCTCTATTCATTTTAATTTCCCCCCACTTTCAACCAACGGAACGTTCAACTTATCACTTTTTGACTGCGAAGTACATAAAAATGGGTTGTGTTGAGGTCCGCTAGAACTAGCCAAAACGACACCCTCATAATCAAGTCATTAGAAAAAGTACTTCATACTGCTGCCACTCAGAATGCCCTTTTCAAATGCCACTGTCCAGAAAAAAGAGGGATGACTGTGTATACAGGCGTATGGCAGTCCACATAGACAGATACAAAACCATCCACACATTCACGCACACACACGAAATATGTTCACGCTTACTAAAAATCCAATTTGTCTTATACTGCAATTCAGACGAACTCTGGTTTGGTTGACAAAGTTTTACAGTACCGGCGACAATTCTCGGAGGGGTGGCAGTTACATTTTGCATTGTATTTTGTCATTTTTAAGAAGTCCTCCAGGAAATCACGACACCTCGTTAACTGCTGGTACGTTACCAATACGTCACTTACATTCCGCCTTCGTGAATAACCCCTGTCCGTAGAGCTGGAATTTAAATTTTATTTAAGTCATAGACAGATGTCTAAGGTATTTGTTCAAGAACAGCCCCAGCTGATAAGGGGTACGTTATTTGCCGCTAGTGAACAGTTTCCAGTCTGATAAAACAAGTAACACCGACTCTATAACCGAAGTAATTTGGAGAAGAGAGATAGAAACAGGACTTTTTGGATTGATCCAGTTTTGTGCAAAAAACTGAGGTTACTCATACTCATTTTTAAAAAAGAACACAGAACTGGCAGCCAATAGTACACTGGATGCCCAGAAACCATCTCACTGCGGGATTAAGGGCCTGTTTATTAGTCACGCTGAAGGTCAGCAGGCGCGTTCAAAGTGGCGGACATACAAACGGTCTCATCAAAGACCAGCTATGAAGTAAACAAGTTCCTGAGTTTCACGCATCCGTAGTCACGGGAAAGGCAGGGCCACTACCTTCAGGTATGACTGAGTATCAACCTCAAAAACCGGTTATATATCTAAAGGTTACACGCCAAAGCAGTTTTACGACGTCATGAACGTTGCTCACCACCATCGCGATACGAACTAGGGCCACATGCGTGAATTGGGCGGCACCGTATCCTGCGAATCTCCAGAAGCATTCACGATATATCGCGCGGACTGTGGAGTAGAATAAATTAGTTTATGTCCGCCAAATAAAGTTCGATTCGAAGAAAGTGCTTCTACCTTGCATTCTAAAATAGGTCACCGCACCATGATCCAGCTGTGGTTAAAAACGCAGACGAGTGTTTTGCCGAGGTTCTGCTACTGTTTAGCCCGAATAAGAAAGTCTCGTCTACTCAGTGCTTCTCGCATGGGTTTCACCTGAAAATAATGGTTGACACTGTAGTAGGGTTATCACAACAGGACTCCTCACAGTTCGCTCCCGATTTCCATACAATCACTGGACAGAACGTTTGCAAACTCATAGGCGATCCACGTGTTTACACCTGCAAACCCAAAAGTAGTAAATTGTATAGCGGAAAATCCAGTGTAGGCAGCCCTTTGATGGCCGAGCCCATAGAAGTTGCGTTCTACAACAGGAGCAAGGTTTTTTTATGCCCATTTCGGAAAGAACCTACGACAAGTTTTGGCGTACAACATGTATAACCATGTGATCTCCACTGAAATTGCTACTATCACACTGAAATGTTTTATGACAATTGAAGACGAACCCAAATAGATCCGTTTAGATGTTCATGAACTTATATTCCCCTATTTTTGCTTGAAAGAGTGGGATATTGTTAAAAGTAACTCTTTTTGGAGCACGGTGAAACAATTTTTCGACAAACATTTATAGCGGCATTTTCCTGTATATTTTCAACAACGGCGTACGGACTTTACGCATTGACGAATGCGGTGGCTGGCTCAAAACGACTTTAACTACCAGTATAATATTAAGGGGATCGGAAAATAATGTCATTTTTAATTGATTACAGGAAAGGCATTTGCCAGTGAGCTTTTTATTTTCTAATCAGTCAAATAATCCTCATCGTTATCAGTCATTGTTGTCCATCTTGAAACTAGGTTTTGAATACCCTCTTTATAGGAAGAAGTTTGTTTTGATGGAAAGAATTCAGAGAGTCCACTTTTGACATAATCGGTATTTCGAAAAGTTTTTTCTCCCAGGAAATGCTGTGAAAATCTGACCAAATTATAATCAGATGAATAGTGCGGATGAGGCAAAAGTTGGTCGGATGTGGTTTCGTAGCCCCACCTGAAGAAAACAAACCCCAGTCACCTCTAATACGGGACCGGTGGTAATAATGTTTTTTACAGATAGAGTCGGGTAGCGCACAGGCGACGAGGAATGCGGGGTTGTACTTTCAATAGTTGAGAAATAATTGCACTAACCCCTAATCCTAAGCCAAAACCCTAATTATAACCCCTTATCCCAAACCCCAACCCCTAACCCTAACCGTTAACCCTAACCCCTAACCATAGCCCCTAACCATAACCCTAACCCTTAACACCAACCCCAACATTATTGTGTCCATCAGGTGGGGCTACCAAACCACATCTTACCCAAAAGTTCCCACCCTAAATCTCGGCGCTTGTTCTGGGTCTGTCAAGTGGAAAGCGGTTTCGTGTTGTCATTCAGCAGAACACTGGATGTTTAACAGCAGGAGCTTGGTTCGAAGTTTTGGACTGCTAGTAATAGAGGACTGCTATTACAGCTCCAGTAGCCCAAAGGGAAGTATGTCTACCACACCCCACCAAGCATACTGCAGGACTTTATACGGTTGTAGGCCTGATTTCGGCGTAAGAACTGGTGCCTGACTTGTGGAAAGCCATTGGAGCAGACATAAACACTTAGCAAGTGACAATTAAATTAAGACCACGACAAACCGCGTTACTTTCCGGTACCCATAATAGGCGTTGGTAGTATGGGAAAACGTTTTGCAACAACAAACAGTTGGCATTAAGTTACTCAAATACAGAGTCATGATATAGTTCGAAAGTTGAGGACAACGTCTAGCCGAGTTCGCAGTAGGCCCTAAGTCTTTCTTTCCATCCCTAATGCCGCGAGGGCACCGGTCCCTCGCCTCGGTCTGACTTTTAATGATGTCTCCCTCCCTCCAGCTGTTCCTTTCGCGCTCTTTATTAACGTGCCTTCCTGGACACCGAACTATTCATCTAGGGCCGGCGGACGCTGATTTTGATGATCACGTAGTGTGCGACCCGAGGGTGGGCAGCAGGCGCAACACAGCAACGACGGTGGGTTGAGAGAAGATGGAGGGCTGCCGGGTGTCCTCTCAACGCGAAAAGGTGCCCAGTAGACATACCTCAGCATCCGCGCACATGCGCGCCTATTTTGATTAGCAAAGGTCAGGCCGAGAGAAATGTGGCCCAGCTGAACGAAATATTGTCTGCTTTTTGGCCGCTGCCGGACGCGACGACTGGCTACTTAGCTTGGTGCCCTCTGCGTCTTTCCGGCGGTAGCTGGCGTATATGGCGGGGGAGGACGGGGGAGGTGTGCCCAATTAGGCAGCCTCCAGACGATGACAGCTCCACCCGAAATGGCGTTTGTGCGTCAATGTCCCCCCCCCCGCGCCAATCTTTCGCCTTGACTGCTGCCCGCGCGTGAGAGCCGGCAAATTCACCTGCTACTGCTGCGTGGCCATGGCGGCACAGTAACTGAATGCCCCCCCCTTCCCATTCCAAGCCTATTCACCGCTCACACCCTGTCTCCCACCTCCGTATTGACTAGTCATCACCATCATCACCCATTAAACCAATTGAATGTCTGGTTAATTGCCAGAGCGTACGTTAGTTGCCCGTCCGGACTACCAAGGCCTGCTGTTGGCAACTTTTTAACCTTTATGGAACTCTTCGCGGGTGATAATAGCGCCAGCGCGTTCACAGGCCCATGTATTCGGGCAGCTGTGCGAACGTTATTTATTAGCGCCCGTCAGGAACTGTAACACAGGCTCTTCGGCCAGAGGCTCTACACCGATGAGGGAGGAGGGCGAGGGGAAGCATGTTCACACGTGCATCCGCATGCTTGTGTGCAGGTGTCTGGCGATGATGACCCGAGTAGTAATGAGCCTAATTACGCGGCGGCTTCGCCACACATGCATGAAGCACTTAATGCCCTGATGTTGGTGCCATTAGATCGCCATGGCAATGCGGCGGACGGTCTTTTCCGCGGAAAAAAACTCGTGCTCGCCTATTCTACAAGGAGCCAAGAAACAAGTGGGAGATGAGGGAGGAAGTCTGAGGAAAATATGGAAAAATCCGAAGCTACAGTCCATGCATCAGTTACGTCCAGGTGGAGCTAATTTCGACCTTTTTTGGTCTGCCAGTCCCAGTGGACTGCAGTTAATCACGAAACTAGTCACTGCTACCCGCAATTTCATCAGACGAATAATACAAATGCACAGGTCTAAATAAATGCTTGTAGGGAAGACGCCCTGAACACAGGCTTCCTCAGTTGGATTTTGGCGATCTTCAGAGATGGTATTCTATGCTGGTGCAAAGTAGCGGTGTCGCAAAAGCCCCCCGAACCGGTCAGTCAGGTAATATGTTCTTTTAGGCTGTTCTGGTGGGTAAGCGCATAGATGCTTTTGAACCAGTGTATTAAAAAGCCTCCGAGTAGAGTTGAGTTCGTTTTCTAGGTCAACTTTTGCTTTCTATCGGTCAGGTTTTGCTTCGAACTGGAGTCTTCGTTCTGACCACAACTGACGGGGGTTCGGTCTTTGTACAGTCCAGTGTGTCTGATATCCATGAGTCAAAGGATGAGATAAAGTCTTGCTTGTAGACATCCTCTTCCTATTTCTCCCCGGCGACCGCAATGAACTACATTTACCATAACTTCAAACAATCGCCTCTATGGCCTATTTACTGTGAACAGCATGAGAGTTAGGATTCGGTGAGCACTATTTTGAACCAACCAGTAAAGAAAGGTTTGACTTAAGGGATAGAAAACCGCCTAAGATGTAATCAGAAGTAGTACCTTCGACGAGGCAATCATCGGTAGCTTTGCAGCATACACAGTGGCGATTTACTCCCATCTCTGTCAGAGACTTACAACGATAGGCAGTTGAATGAAAAGCACCTAGTGGAGTGCACAGTGAAAAGGATAGGCAAGCTCTGCAGTTACGGACGACAAAAATAAAATTTTTAAGGAAAAGGTAACAAAATGCATTTAGACTGAAGTCCTGTTACTCGAGGAAGACTTTATGCTTGCTAACTAGATTGATCGACACACTATAAGAGTTGAAAATAAGAACTGAGAACACTTACGAGGTTTAAATCGATAGGCTAAGAAGCGCGCGGCTGGTTATTTAACAGCATACCTACCCCGAATGAATTGTTGGCTAGATCGCAGTTGGTAGCCAGGCCCCGTATTACAGGTGTCTAGGGGGTTTGTTTATTGGGGCGATTTTGTGGGACACCATAATTACATCTGACCCATTTGGCTTCCGTTTTTCGTTTGAGGTTAGGATTAGGGTACCAGTTGATGGTTTCCGATTTCCGGGTTAGGGTAATGCCTTTAGGCTTAGGTTTTCCGGTTACGGTTAGAGTTTGAGCGTACTAATAGGTTTCAGTATTACGGTTAGGTTTTTCAGTTACGGCTATGTCTAAGAGCTACGGTTACGTTTAGGATTTCGGTTAGGTTTGGTGTTGCCGTTAGGGTTAACGGTTACCGTTTAAGGTTAAGGTGAGGGTTAGGGTTATGGTTAGGATTAGGGTTAAGGTGGCCGTCCGCTTTCCCATTCCTGGCCACCAACTGCGATCTAGCCGAATTTTTTTCAAAGACAAGAACAGGAGGAGCGTGTGTTTAAGCAGAAATAAACGAAGTGGCTCTGGCTATACATAACGATAACGGCCCAGATTAATCCACGGAATTCGTAAACTGTACGCATCATAACGCTGTTGAAAGTATCCGATTACTCGCGTTCTCGAGCAGGAAAGGAAGAGCAAAAGAGAAGCATGCATGGGATTTATGCAGTTACGTCGGGTTTTTGCGACTTCACGTCGTACCATCCATTCAGAAGAAATTTTATCGCCCCCTCATAAAGTATTAAGAGAAATTTACTAAGTATGTCTGGGTTATCACACACTCGCAGATATCAATCAACAGGCCTCCACGATGATATTGAACACGGTTGGACGCTGGTGATAAAAGCTTTTAATGCGTCTTAGCACACCGACAGAGAGTAATCCCGCGTGGTTAGGGAACCCGTAGATCCCAGGTGACGGAAAAATGTCTTCCGTGCTCAACTAAATTCTTTAGATAGTGCCTTTAGAACAATCGGTTCTGGTGATTCGTTGAGACGCTGCTTGATCTCGGTACCTCGTCTATCGAGCTCGATAGTGAATGGTGCTACGTTGGAGGTGGGGGTGGCAGTGGAGATTTGAGCGTGATTTAGATTTTACCTAAAGAGGTTTGCACCACGTCGACTTAAATCACATCTCGCATCCATCGGTGTACGAAGGCTAGACCAGGTCAAGCCAGCAGGAGATGCGCTTGAGCGCTGTCTTAGAACATCGAGTGAAGCACATTTCAGTAGAGAAGACGCATACACGGTTCCTATGAGTATGAAGTGATGTAAAATTCGAGTATTTAAGAGATTTCATGATCGCCTTCCCAATAGAGGAGTCTAACATTTTAATATTAAAAAACATTCTTAGAATTCTGCATCGGATACAGGAATATAGATTACCATGGCTCCGGGTAGCCTTGCGCCAAATTCCTGGGTGGTCCCTGTTACCGTGTCTTAACTTTAACCCTAACACTAACCCTCATAAGCCTAACGCCCATAACCTTAGCCTTGACCCTCATAATCCTACCCCTAGCCCTTCTGGAGCTTAAGGAAGACCGCATCTAATACCCGGGTCTATATTCACGTGTTCCACCGAATCCCAAAGGAGTACCTCCTATAAGAATACTTTACCTTAATTTGGGTACTACATCCCGTCTCTAAGCCGGGTATTCTACTCATAACCGAGCGTTCATGCAGGAGCACCGGCTGCGCCGCAATAGATCTTAAAGAAACCCGGGAGTAGTGCAGGTAGAACGCCATTGGTAAAAAATATTTACCTGGAAATTTTGATAGACAGGCACTGTCTACATCGGGAGGTCGAAATGCCCAAATCAGTTTTGGATCCGAGCAACTGTCCATCATCATGGTCAAGTAGTAAGCACTCCACCTCTACTGCGCCGTGGCTTACCTCGTTCTCTTTCATTTAAATTCAAATCGGTTGTCAGATTCCATTTTGCATTACGAAGAATTTCTTTTGTCTCTATAAAAAGTGCCGAAAATTAGATTGTTCGCTAGCACACTTTCAGGAGGCTTATTTATTCTTATCTCAAATATAAACTAGGAGTTAAACTTATCTTTAAACCCACTCTAAAACCTTTTGAAAACTCATGAGCTATCTAATTAAACTTCTAGCTCTCCTTTATTTTAAAGGTTTTAAGACGTGTTCTTGATACAACCATTGACAAATCAAACTGAAACATATGACCTACAAGAAGGCCAAATAACCAGCCTTCCTCGCCCACTAAAACTTCTGACACGCATCTGCAACAGTAACCGCAAACTGGACTCTAGGATAGTTTTTTCACTTTATGCCTTCAGAAAAGGCTCACTCCACAGTGAACGTCCAAAAGGTAAACAACCAAATCAAGCTTGCAGGTTAACTAAAGTCTTCTTTACTAGAGTCATTTACCGTGCTCGAAGGAAACTTCCTTCGAAAAGGCTTTGAAAAATAATATGAGCAGTTGAACGATGTAACAGGCCGCACACTGGTGTCGGAGCATACACTACGAAGTGTTCGAGCTGCGCAAACAGTTTTTGATCAGTCTTCTAACAATAAAATGGATTTTTGGCTAACATTTCGGTGCCGAAATGGCGTCCACTTGCCCATTTCTTGGGACATTTACCTTTCCCACATTTTCCGTTGAAGAATAAGAGGCCTGGGATGGTGGAATATTACTAGAGCCCGCTAAATCTGGTTGGGCCCTGTGGTAGTTAAAGTAATATGAATCCTTCCATTTCCACCACTTCACTATTGATCCTTTGAGGACACGTTACGGCATGATTGGAGAGTTTTAAACTGTGGAGCTTATAACTTCGACTATAACATGAGAGGGATAAAATTCATTTCAGGAGGGCTTCAAATAGCGTTGCCCCTCGCGGCCGCTATGGGGATTTGATTGCTAAAATGAAACAGGTATCCGCTCGAACTGTTTGCACAACTAAGTGATGGGCCTCCTGAAAAGCTAATTAGCGCCGATGAGGCGGATGGGCATGGCTCCAGCCCTGCCCAGCCCACTGCTAGCACTAAACAGCATCTGATTCCCCTCAACACTCCTATTTGACGCTACAATCTTTTCCCTTAGAAGCACGCATACGCATGACCCCAAAACAGGCATGTGGAGGGAACGGTTTGACAACTAACCCCAGACTCTCCGAGCTGGCACGCCATGCTAATCGCTTTGCTCCCCGTCCTTCACCGGGCATCATTACGCAAACAGTCGACGGCAGGGGTGATGGTGGTGGTCATGACTGTCAGTTCAAGTTCCGGCTCTGACCCGTCTTATCAGCGTTCGCATCTCACCGCGTGCCGCTGCTGCGTTGGGGAGGGCACTATCAGTGCGCTGATCGTCCAACTGCGATCGGTTACGATGTGGACCCAATTCCCATCTGAGGGGATAGACCAGCGGGGTAAGACGACAACGCCGATCCGGCAAGTTATTGCGTAATCGCGGAGTTTATGGGCGATGATTTGACTGCTGTTGGCTTACCAGCGGTTGTGCCTTTGCGAAGAAGGGGGCACGATCGTTGGAATGAGGGCTTGATTAGCCTAACGTTTCGGATTCTCACTCGAATCCATCATCAGAGACAGAGTTAGATAAGGGTGATAAATTGTCCAGGTGTTGAAGTTGTGCCTTTGGGATGGACAGGGAACACCTCTGCCCGGGAGGGAGGAGGTGACTTCGGTTATAATGCAAATGACTGTCATCGTGTCAGACTCATTCTCCCTCCTTATACCAACCGCATTCCAATGGCCAAGCAAACTAATGACGATCGAGGATGCGTTTGGGCACAATAGGTGACCAGACATAAAGCTTGTGCATACTCATGTCACGCACACGCAATTCTTCGCAACTCCCAGGCTTCATTAACTTGAATCTCACATTGGGAGGACGACAACAGAACCAAGTTAGGAAGGAGGCATTGCAAACTGCCCAACATCTCACTTAGCACAAAGAATCCTATTATTCCGTCAAATGACAACCTTCCGTATCATGTATGTTAGGCCGTAGTGACCACTTAGAAGTGCGTCATATTTATTAAGATGAGGAAAATATGATCGTGGTCGGCCTCACATTCCCCTCTTCCACTCTGCACCAGTGGCATTTCCGGGTTAAGCTGACTGGAGCTGTGGCCAGAGACACAGCGTAAAGCCTCCGTGTCACTCATGCCTCACCTGTTTGGTCTCGTCTGACACAATAAAGTGGCCTGTTTGGGAGGTGATCTTTTTGTTCACACATATGTGAGCTCTTCTGTTAAAAAGAATAAAGTAAGCAGTATGTTATTACCTACAAAGACAAGGGAGACTGTAATGGCCATTTCTGGCTTTGTCGGTAATAACATACTGCCTATATCATGCACCGCTGTGCGGCTGCTGGTTGGACTCGAGAGAGAGCCCGTAAGACACAACGGAACAATTGAGTTCCGTAAGAACGATCGGTGAGCGCCCCGTATCACAGAATAAAGTAAGTTTACAGATAATTGAGACTGACATATTATGCGCCAGAAATTTAAGATACCAAAACTGCTTTACACCCCCTTCATGTGGTTGCGTAATGTTTCCACCCTGTTTAATTATTGATTGTCATAAGTGAGAGAGAGAGAGAGAAAAAAAAAGAGACAGAGTGAGATGGTTTTTTCAATAAAGGCACAGATTAGATATTTTACCCTTGTAAGTGATAAACCCATTAGTTGGGCACAGTGTGTAGGCTATCCAGGAAACGAAGATAGCAGTATCCCAACAGTTACAAACTAGTAAATAAGAACAAAGTCGTCATCAGGTAAAAATGCACGTGCTTGTTCTATGTCTCATTCAAAATTATGTCAAGTTCTTTAAAAAGCGTACTGTAACTGATTAAAAAAACGGACTTAAATGTCACTACACCCTTAACGAAGAAAAGGAGCTAATGGGGTATTGTAGACTTTGAGCAGACACAATCCTACACTTGTAGTTTGAACAAAAGTATTTTGACAAGGAAAACTTCACGACTACTGAGATTCGAGTCCAGCTGACTAGTTGTATGGACAGTCTACTAAATCAAAGGCCCAAGTCAGCTAAAGCACTTGCGGAAGCTGCCGAAAGTTCTTGCTACAGCATGACATTTCCACCAAGGGATGCCTAAGGCCCAAAACACAGTCGACTTAACTAGTCATTTCTATAAGCTAATTACAAATAGAGAATGTCAGTTAGCATTTGCGAACATACAAGACGCAATATGAAGGAGTCCAGGCTGCATAAATATTGTGTTATTTTCACTACTAGGTGAAGTAGAATGATAAAAAAAATTACCGATTTTTCAAGCTAAACTTGGTGTTGACCAAACAGGTACTTGTATTTTCAAGGAAACTTGTATTAAGCGACACCGGTAAATGATAGAACATCGCAAAACTCCCCTTGCATCTGAAACTTTGGCAGTCTCTATACTCGATACTGAGTTCGTGAAGCATCACCGAAACTCTCAGGGGCCATTGAGTGTTTAGAGCTCTCTTGAATTGCGTTTTGGTCTAAAAGTTTGGGCCTAGATTCGATCGCAATTTCGCTGTTTGTACTCAGGTGTTTACCCTTCTCATAGTAAAAAGTGGCTAGATCGCAGTTGGTAGCGGGGCCCTGTATTACAGGTAGCTGGGGGGTTTGTTTACTGGGACTATTTTGTGGGGTTCCATGATCACATCTGACCCATTTGGCTTCCGTTTTACGTTTGAGGTTAGGATTAGGGTACCGGTTAATGGTTTTCGATTTTCGGGTTAGGGTTTTGCATTTAGGCTTAGGTTTTCGGGTTACGGTTAGGGTTTGACCGTATGATTAGGTTTCAGTATTACGGTTAGGTTTTTAAGTTACGGCTATGTCTAAGGACTACGGTTACGTTTACGTTTACGATTTAAGTTAGGCTTAGGGTTGTCGTTAGGGTTAACGGTTAACGTTTAAGGTCGAGGTTAGGGTTTGGTTTAAGATTAGGATAAGGGTTAATGTCACCATCCGCTCTCTCAGTCCTGGCTACCACTTGCGATCTAACCGTTATTTAAAGCATTGTCTTTTTAGCTTAGAGGCACGTTTATATTTCTCACTTTTGGTCATAAGAGTGAGCGAGCGGGCAAGAGTAATAACCTTCTGCGTTAAAATACGTTCGTCAAGGGTTGACTTTGCATTGCTCATGAACGCACTGCTATCACTGACTTACGAAACCTGTCAACCTGCCATCAAGCTGAGTCAGTTGACATTAAACCGGTTCATACTCAATGACAGCTCACTCAAATTAGACGGTGTGCTCAGTCGGACTACTGTCCTGTGCCAGCACAGTTAATTCAGTTCAACGATGGTTGCAGTCGACGAATCGTAGCGTACCGCTATTTAATGAAGTCCGGGGCTGTAGTTGCGGGTAGTCAAATGGCCAGAGTGCCCTTCAGGAAAAACCTCCTCTGAGTTCAATCACGGCAAGCTGTCCCAACTTCTGGTCTGACAGATTGTTGCAAATGCACCCTGTCAGTATTTTTTGTTTTTCTGTTATCAGAAATTAATTTAACCAGCCAAACTACTTAACCTTGTCTTTCGGTTTCGATTTCTCGTATTGCAGGAATAAACATCCAGCTCTGTCGCGTACTGCGAGGCTTTTCCGTGGGCTGACAATTGAACCGTCTGATCGACTCTCATCTCCTTTATCATGTTCATCATCTTAGAGGCTTAGACAAATGGTGCTCCACAACAGCGAATCCGATGCATGCCGGGCTTTTGTGCATAAATCAATCTGTATCCCTATCCCTAGCGCAAACGTCGAAAAGACCAGAAACCCCCCTCCCCCCACTAAATCAAGTACGTTAGTGCGAGATGAGAGTAAAAATCCCAACTCCATCATCTGCTCGGGAGCCTAACTGCCTTTCCTCCTTCGCTCTCTGTCAGCCTGATTTATTAGACAACAAATGGATAAACTTGTCCTCGAGAGTGACCTCGATTTAGTGCGGGGGATTACCTTCGTATTCGATGAGTGTTCTTGCGCGTGCTGAAACACTAAATTAGCCTTCCTGGATTGCCGCACTGAGGTTATAATTACGCTACTAATCATGTATCTTTGTGCCGTGCGTGGATGTTCCCATTTTCACACGAGCAGAGCTAGAGGTTTGCAGTCGCATTCACCGTAATGAGGACGTATTCAGTGTGCTAAGGCGATCCCTTCAAACGACTGTCCTGTGTAACTGATCGTTATGGCTGTGGGTCTCCATGCGCAAGACGCGAAAAGCGTCTAAATACTTTCGTGGAGGACGCACACATAATCACCCAGCATCCAACGTATCGAAGACTTGCCGACCATGAAAGCGAGTGCGCGTAAAAGTGGCCGAAAGGAAAACATAGCGCCTGTGTCGTTTTCGATTCGAAAAAATCAGTGAGACTAAGCAGTCAGGGTTTTTCGAGGCTCGAGAACAAATTATGGAAACGAGTAACTTCGAAGTACTACAATTTTGAACGTTTTGGTGGATGAAAGGCTAATCATATGTTGGTAGCTAGGTAATTTTTATAGGGAAGAAAATAACTAGCATAAGTTTGCTTCTAGGGCGCAGGGCTGCAGGCTAAAAACTGGACAGCAACTTGTAGATCACCGAATTCACAGAGAATAGCGAGGATTATCGAAATAATGGGCGTTTATTCAGTGAGGCTGACGTGAGCAAAGCCTCCAAGATTGCTCTCGTAACACTTGATATAGAGTGTCCCGCCATTTGGAGATTTCTTCTTTGAGTCAACTCTAATATGTAACTTTTGACTTTATCCCATCGGTACAGTCTAGGAGGTTATCAGATATGCGTAATTTGCACGATGTACCATACGTGGCAACAGGTGTACTGGCTAAAAGTCCAGACACGTGTTTCATCGATATTCTGCCGCTGTATGACATAGCTGTAAGGTGTCCGGCCCATCCGTGGGTCCCCCAGAGTTCACTGTGTGCTTTCTGATAGATATTCCAGTTCTGAAATTGCATTATTAGATATTTCTCGTGTAAGAGCAGGTGGTAAATTTTAACTGCCTTGTCTTCAATCTTTTGACGGAGTTTTTCAAAGAGGCAATCCCGTTACCATGACGAGAAAAAGACGTACTTTGTCATTCCGTCTGGCTAAAGCTTTTCAGTTGCATTTGAACAAGTAGAGTTTCGAACCTCTATCTCCTACTCAGAGGCATCTGATGAGGAGGCAGCTAGATTAGAACTGCCAAAGTCAAATATTGGCTAAACACTTTACACTGAAAGAACGTGCCCTCTTAAACTCACCGCGAGACGCATCATTAAAAATTCAGAGTGATTTGATTCCATTTCATGCAGGCCAAGAACGTTCAGCGAGGTAATGATGGCACAAAATGTAATTGGCGATTTTTTAAGCTCGTCTTCTCTCAGTTCGAGTTCTGAAATCGCCCCTCCGTTGGGCGCAAATCATAAACCCGGTTGGAGCCGTCAAAACAACGGGGTCATGGCTCGGTGGTTAGGGGATTGGACATCTAACCATCAATATGGGTCCGAGCCTCGGGAGTCTCAGAACCTGGGGTTCGGTATGGCTGGCTGATTGCAACAAAGAACTTGCCACTCTAGTCCCTCTTGTCTTTGTCAGTAACTTTATTCTGCCTATGTTATCAGCCGTTCCGTAGCTGCTGTCGTGATTCTAGATTGATCCCCATGACAAAACGACACGAATATGCCCGTGAAGCGATCAACGAACGCCCATCTACCATACATATGAAGATATTTATATGCAGACTAAAATTATCGATAAGAACAAGGGAGTGAGTTCCGTAACACGATCGAGGAGCCTCAACGAAGAACTTCAAACCTACACTTTTGAGGTGCTTGCAGACGCTTCGCTCCAACTCATAGGTCTCTGTCTGGAAACAAGCTTCTTCTTCTTCCTCTCCTCCAAACAATGCTATTGACAATTAAAAGGCGCTCTCATGGGTTCACCCATATTCAGTTTCCTGACAGAGGTCGTAACGCAGAAAGTAGAAACTATGGCTCTTCCCACAGTTAACCCTAAATTCTGGCCGCTCTACGTAAATGACACTTTTATCATTGTCAAGAAAAACCAGTTAAATCTGCTCCATATAAATCTCAACCCGTTGTTTCCAGGAGTCTAGTTTACTTTCGAAACGAAGGCTGATGGACAACTCCCACTCCTCAATGCCCTTGTACGTCTCAAGACTGATGGATCACTTCATACATCAGTTTATCACAAAGAGGCATATTCAAAAGTCATCCTACATTTTGAGAGTAACCACCCTGTCCCTCACAAGCGGAGTACAATCTACAGCCTTCTGAATCGAGCCAAAACTCACTGCTTTAATGAAACAAGTTATCGAGCAGAAATGAAATACCTCTACAAACGATTTTCCTAAAATGGGTACCGACACGACTTTATGCGTCAATGCATAAAGCGTCAGTAATTCAAAGCAAAAGGTATTTTCAATGTTACGGCTGCTGGGGCATCAGGACCAATCACCTGGCAAACTCTTTCATGCGTGGAAAATGTGTCTGAACTAGTTGAAAGGCAACTAAAATACATCAGATACACATAGCACACCAGCGGAAACTCTATTATGCACACAGCTTGTACACCCTAAGGGCAGGACTGACTATCGCGATAGAAAAGGCGTTGCCTACAAAATTTCATGGGCTAGTTGTGATGCCGTCTATTGTGGTCAAACTGGGAAATCTGTCTCAACCCGTATACATGAACATCCTTTAGCGGTGGAGAGACGCAACCATCTGTCGCAGGCGGCAATGCACACACCGGACACTGGACACAAATTTGTGTGGAAGAACACTCATATTGTTGGCGTTGGTCCGATAATAAAAGGCAGGGAAGTCCTGGAAGCAATGCACTCAGATGAGGCATGCATCAACCGGCATATCGATCTAGATGCCACGTACAAAATGATTAAGAGAAAATCCAAACTGGCCTAACCAACCCCGAGGAGATGACGAAACGTAATTAACATGTGTTGGTAGTGACGTTCACCAGTCGTATAATCCTTTATTAGAGTCGGTTATGAAGTTAACTGTTTTTGTACGCTCATAGTCTGAAGACGCGCCGTAGGACCAGCCTCGAAAATTTACGCAATAAACGTTCCAGTTTCCCAAAGAATTTCTCCTTCTTAATCAAATCTCTTGGGATGCCCATTTTTCAATTCATATATATATATATATATATATTATAGTAGTAGATGGACGCTCACCGATCGTGCCACGGAACTCATTCGTCTCGCTGTGCCTTACGGGCTCTCTCTCGAGCCCAAAGAGCAGCCGCAGAGCGGCAAATCATATAAGCAGAATGTTATTACCGATAAAGATAGAGGAGACTGAAGTAGTCATTTCTGGCTCATTAGCCATCGTCAGTGAACCATACCCAACCCTGACGTGCGGAACACCTGTGGCTCGATCGCGTCGCCTGTTGAAGTTCAGCGTCAGAACATTCCGCGACCGTTGGTCCTGCTATAGTCACAACATGTTGCCGTTATCCTGAGGGACACTAGTATTCAGCACAAAGTCCGACCGTGCAATTGGCATATCAGGTCTACAAAAACAGGCAAATGCACAAACACACCTAGAGATGCTTTGGAAAGCCAAACTATTCTGACTTCCAACAAACAGGAGTTTGTTACTTGTATACAGAGTTCCTAATTTAGATGTCAGATATGTCCTAGCAAGGCTGTGAATAGCCTGCCCCTCATTAATGCAGTACACGTTTCCCAAAGAATGTTGTATTATCATTGCCGCGAAAATCTTCATATCTTGCTACCGTTCGACGTATCTGACTTACTCTTACACATCATGCACTCATAGCGGGCTGCATATATGGGTATAATATTATTATTCAGGATTACCAGTACGCATAGTTACAAAACAGGCATCTGTTGCTGCAAGTAAATCCCTCGAACTTGTGTGCGTTTCCAGCCCTGTGTAGTGAAATGTGGGGACCCAGTTTACGCCCTTGTGAAGTCTGGAGGGACTTTGGGGCTGGCTCCCCTGTTGTGAAGTTAATTAGTATGAATACTGCCTGCATCTATGCCACAGGCCCCGAGGCCTGAATTTGCGACCGTCGACGTTTGCCAGAATAGGGATGGGTCAGGGGTAGGCAGGGGTCGGACCACCCGATGGGCGGAGGAAAAAGGACTGTTATGCAAATTCCATCATATCACAGTTGGGACGAAACTAACAACTCGGGGTGCTGTCCCTACAGGAGCGAGCAAGCAGTCTGTCAACATTCTCCGTGTATTATGGCAAAAAAATACTTCAACCGGTGGTAAAAGCATCCCCTGCCGGCTGTTTTCGCACGTGTGAGGGTAAATGTGTCTTGGAAAGTACCCGTCAAAACGCCTTAGTAATGGGTTGGTCAAGATGTGTTGAATAGGCATGCGCGAAACAACTTTAAAGTTGTATACATGCAGTTAAAATGTATTAAGGGCAATAAAGTTGGGTACTAAATGTGCCACAGTCATTACGACGTTTCGTCTGGACGTTAGTTTTCTGGTGGTGGTGGTGGTGGTGGTGGTGGTGGTGG
>CACRXP010001184.1:37297-51005 GCA_902702965.1 Spirometra erinaceieuropaei | reverse complement strand
TTATGGTCGGCTACCAGTGTATGGTGGCAGAATATTTGACATTAAAATGACAGGCAGTACGTGCAAAACAGACCTGTAGCCTGTCCCTGTTAATGGATTTCTACACACGGACAAGGCGATATGCTGCGAGCTGGAGGGTGTGGGGGCAATTTAATATGTGTGCACTAATTATCCTGTCATGCAGAAGGTCGCCGTGCCGTGGACTGCAATCATATTGCCTTAGGAAAGGCCTCCAAGAAGGGCACTTTTCGCAAGAGATAAGGTACAAAACATGATATTTGTTGACGGTCAGCAGATCCTCCCCCGTACCTAAACCGGAAGTATATGCTGATGTTTACCTTTCATTTACTACAGGGCTGTGCTGTTGAAATGAGGGCAACGATTTCAGGACCATTAGTACACCCCGATGATAATGCTCGTTAACTTCACAAAAACAGAACCACGCTGGCATTCTTTAGCATGCGTCTCGAAAATTCTTCAATGATTTTCTGAAAAGCTGCTCACATGCTTCTAAAATAACTCAGATGAGGCTTTAAAAACAAGAAAGTTATATGACTCGTGATTCCTTTAAGCTCATCTAATTCCAGAAAATATATTATAACCGCACCTTCAGGCATATATTTGAGGACTACATAGTCAGCCCCAACCGTAGAAATAGCATGCAATCATACACTGCCTCAATGCAGCTGTTGTGTCCTTTGTCTTGTGAATGCTGTACTAGATAAGACTGGGACAACGATAGGTATCTAGCGGAAGAAGAATGTCTTTTCCATGAAAATAAAAAGTCAGCTTGACTGGGGTTAATAACCCCCACTCAAACTCAGTATGCCAGAGTTCTAATACCAACGGGTTCGGAAGGAGAATGAGTGCCAGTCCCTGCTTTAAACTGGCAGTTAAATTGCCTTTAATAAGACTCACCCTACACTCCGGAAGGATGTACTGTTTAACGTTATTCGTCAGTAGCTACTTTGGCTGCCTTCTTACCCTCCCTTCTAATGATCGGAGATAAAACTGTGGCGAAGACGTTCTTGCTCACTGCTAACCCTCCAAAAGCTCAAATGCCTTCACGCCTCCGCAGCTAGAGACCTTAGCCATCCGCCCAGATAATGCCATTATGAACTTCATCAGAGATATAAGCGTGCAGTCCACTTCAACGTTTGTTTTTCGAATCTTGAAATTAACGGAGACACACATTTATTACTTAGTGCCTCCTTAAACTGAAAAGTGAATCTCCGTCCAGCCTTAACGATGCCGTCCAAGCGTAACATAACCTCAACGGCTCTGTCATATTTCCAAGTGCGAGTTCTAAATGTCCATCACCACGAGCTCTTTCATTTTAACCAAGTTTTTTCGCTTTCTCGGTTTGCTTTCCCTCTGTAATTTTATCGAGTCGCAGTTCTTTTGCTAGGAAGTTTATGGATTTTTCCGTACCCCATATTCAAACTGTCTTTCAAATCAGTTCGGCCTGTAGGTCTACAGTGGACGCAAATAATGCCCCACCGTAGTTCGCGCGGTTGCATGGACCCGCATCGTTTGCTCATGCAACTGCGTTTCGGGATTAGAAGACACCCATACGTGAAGTCGTAACTCCGATCTTCATTCAGAGTAAATCTAAGGGAAGCAAAAAATATCGACCAGCCATAAATTCTCTGGAAAAAAAGTCACGACAACTCACTTGTTGAATTCCATTCCCGTATAAGTGCCCGGGGGGGAGAGAAAGCTTTTGGCCAACCATAGATTTTGTGACGTTCTGAACGGTGGATTAACTCTCAGATGTCATCGGTTTGCAGGGTTTTCGAATTACTGCAGATATTTGTTAATACTTAAATGTGGAGTCTCACAACCAGCCAGAGCCCTGAGATTAACGGTTATCTATCAGCTGAGGCAGAAGCGCGTTCATCGATCAGGTCACGATGCATGCTCGTTTCGATGAACCATGAGCCCCCTCACAGGCAGTCGCACATTGACCAGTAATTGTGCAGAAGGAATGTCGCCAAAGACAAGGGGAACCAGGATGGTCATTTCTGAATGTATGCCGTTGCCAGCCAGTCTTATCCAGCCCCAAGTTTGCAGAATCTGAGATTCGAACCCGCCTTATTTAGCTATTGATCGTTATGAAGTACAGAGTTCTACCATTGAACCGCGAGCACGCTGTCCCGTCGGCTACCATCGGGAATATTATCTGCGACTGACTGACGACGACTAATAAGCAAGAAATGGTCATCGCAGTCCTCCACGTCTTCGTCTGTACCCTCTCCCCCCCTTCTATGATCTATCGATTCTGTAATTCAATTAATAGTGGCCGGGCCTGCTTGGTCCACTTTATTTTGCATCCGTTATTTATTCATATAGACTACAGGGATGCATACGCGAGTGCTAGTTAAATGAAAGGGAAAGCCAAAGAATAGTTTCTTTCCAGTAGATGAAGAGAGTAAACATTGGCAGTGGAGGCGTAAAGCCCACAAATACCATCAGAGCCCAACAAAATTAATGTCTCCCGTATGTACTCACTTTGGCCCATCTGATACAGTGATTAACATCACTAGAGTAGATGCTTACGTTAGCTTAAGATAAACAGTCATAAACAGGGCTTGCATTATGGCGACCGATTTTTGTCCTGCCCCACTCCCTCCATGATCGAGCTGTTACCATCCCAATCCATTAATTTCACGTTTGTAAATAGTGCGACTGTGTCTAATGATGGGTTCGAGTGGTAATTCGAAGCTTTAGGTCAGTAAACTTTTCACCCCAGCGATTTTATCACCTTTTCAAATGCTCCCTGAACTTGCCTATTCGTTTCTAAGAGGACGCTTTCAAAATCTCTCTCTTTTTGTTATAAAATTCGGCAGTACAAACCCACACTCTTCCTCTGCATGCTGTGCTTTTCATGTTTCGTAGGTTGAAAAGTTAACAGTTTGCTGAGGTTCGGGAAGTTTGCTTTTGCCTCCTTTCTCCTGAATAATAAGGTTGCTTGCTACTCCGAAATTCAACCGTCTAAGCAGAGAACAGACACTCTCCATCTGTCAGATATACTTCACGCATATATCGCCGGCAAAAGCACTAACTTCCTGTGCAAATAATCGTACACGGAACTGGAAGAATTAATTCCGTCGTAAAACTAAAGTAATAGGTGATTTTTTCCTGTACGCCACGGTTTCATTGGTCCCAAAACACCGAAGACTTACACGAAGCTAACGAATGTTTGGTCCAGTGTGTTTGGTTTAAATTGGTGATCGTCCTTCCGTGCCAAACCACGCCTTGTATGCTAGCCTAGATGGGATACAGCGTTTTGCGTAAAAAGACCACGGCGTATTGGCTTTTAAGTTAGCATTGTTTTCACGCCCTCTGAAATTGGCTGTGCAAGCGTGAGACCCATACGCTGGAAAGATGGTTATTCTGTGCAGACCTACAAGCATCAAGTACGCATGCTTATTGATGTAAATTCATGCGATATTGACGGCATGTCACTACCAACAAGGACCACGGGACTGGAATGTCAATTTCTGGCTTATTAGTCATCGTCAGCCAGCTATAGCCGACCACGAGGTGTGCAACCCGCGAGGCCTGATCCCGCGGCCTCTTGATTAGAAGTCCAACGCCCTAACCACTGAGCCACAAGCTCGTTGCCCTGTCGGTTGCGATCGGGAATACACAATGTTCGAGGGGCGCCCTTCTACCATTGCCAACGAAAGTCACCCTACTCTTTAATTTCATTGCATTCAATAGTCCACAATGCAGATGACGACTGGTTTATTGACCCACGGACTACAAACTATTTCCGCTACCTTCTTAGCTGTTCATCTGTACATGAGGTGCCTGTGTTGTAATTCAACTGGCATTGTAGGTCAAACTATATTATGTTCGCATTGGGAGTCAAAAATAAGGAAATATGGAAAGTGGTCGGATTCTGCACAGTCTCACCCTACCCCCCCCCCAACCCCCCCTCCCAGTTGTGCGGCAGAACACCCTACCGGCAATGGAGAGTTCATCAAGACAACGGCTGCAGTGTAGAAAAGCTGAAAATGGAGACTTCGGGCAATCTGAACACGGAGAGGACGAATTGCTCTAAACGGATGAGAGGACGCCACTCTTTACTTCCCCCTGCATAATATACTCGCTGTCCGCAATACAACATGGTTAGCTTACTGACAGTGGAGCGACCTTAGTAGTATAAATGCCATCTACGTTCACTCCGTCAGAATCCACAGTTTCACTGGAGTATAGGGATTTACCTGATTGCTGTGCATGAATACAGACCCGCCTTCTGGGAGGTGGTCACAAGCACAATTTTTTGGCCTAGACTCCTCGGGCACAAAAACTAGATGAAGTCTGCTGTTCCGAATCTACACCCTTTTTTGAATTGGAGTTCTAAAATGGTGACAGTTTTCAGCGTATGTTTGTCTTTAGGAGCTTTTGAGAAAATAAACCAATGTTTCAGATTTCTAGGGACAGGTAACGAAATCAGAAGGGACCCAGTTATTTAAACAGAGAGGTTCTATGCTGGATGTGTTTGCTCATGATTAGGGTTTGGGCCAGGAGGGTTAGGGTTGAGGTTGTGACAGGAGAACAGGAACCCCCCTGGAATTTAGCGCGGGGTCATTCGTAGTACTGGAGGGTTCATGTTCCCATGTCCGGCCCTCAAATTCATCCACTCCACCTAATAGCCGAAAAGCTAGCTCACTTTTAACAGTCGAGCAAAGGTTTCCAAACTAACTGACTGACGGTCGATGGCCTACTCTATGATTCCGTCATTTACCAGTCTAGCACACAAGAAGTGACCAAACGCTATACTACCAAGCTAGTAAAGCCCGATGAATTGGAATGTCCTTTCGTAAAACGTAGTCGCTCAGGGGATACACAAGCAATTCGCAACGAGAGAATTTATCCAGCTCGTAAATTAGTCTGCTTCGGTTAAGTTGGAATCTTTGAACTATGCAACTTTTCTAGCTGTTAAGTTTGAGAGCCAGTTTGGAACCTGGCGTAGCAGCCGAACTGGTCACACCCAGCCTCAAGTTGGGAGGTGGAGGAATAAGAAAAAATGGCACCTGTTTTTGGGGTGTCCAAGAAAGTGTTCTGACAGAGACGTCTAGGTGAGCCGTCGCATCCAGTACTGCCACGGCAAAGGGCGTAAGCATCAGGAGAAGGGGAGTTTCAAATTCACCATCATTTTCCTCTCTCCCCCCCCCCTAACCCCTGAGACGGAGTGGTCTTAGAGGGGGAAACGGAACGATTAAAGTTAAACCATCTACGCGAACTGTAGTCACCTCCACAAAACCTCGATTCAAGCCCGAAACACGCGGAGAAAAGACCTATTCAAAGCCTGCGGTAGGTAGCCAGCCCAGATCCCCCCAGGTGATTGATGAATTCTCGCCCCACCTCTCCTACAGTAAGGAGCCATCATTAAACCGCTGAGGGAAAGGGGGGGGTACCTGACCAGTGTGGTCTTTTGATAAATTCAAGTGACGTCTAGACTGGGGAGGTGGTCGAAAGCATGCCCCTTCGGACGCAGACAATCTACCCGTAGCCGCCCAGGCTACCGTGCCTTTTGCGACCTCGATGTAGAGGGTGGGCGACTGAGAAGGCGGAAGTGAAACCTCATAGGTTCTCAATGGAAGCCCCATTTCTCAGAGGAGTATGTACCGATCAGCGTGGACCCCGAATAATTCACAAAAATACTGTGATCTACTATCGGAGCCGCCGAACTTGTCGTCCGTTAGGGGGCGGAGGATTAATGGGGCAGATCAGACGAAGGGACTAGGGGGCGGAATAGATGGTGGGACGGCGAAGAATTTGGTTTAATTAGGTGACTTCCAACTGCATTCGTTACCATGCCATAGAGCTTTGCAGTCATCTTAGGGCAGCTAAACTCTAACTAAGGACTGGACGTTTAAGAAGGCCCTTGAAAATGTTTCTCACTTTTCAAACCCTGAACTGAGGGTCGTGGACATTATCTCCCCTCTGCTTGTGAGGTACCACATATAACATTGTCTTAAGTGGTTCGTCAATACCAGAGCCCCTTCATGGATGGGGTCAAAGACCTTGGGGAGTCAGTGAGAAGAAGCGGCAGGAAGTCGGTCCTGAAGTTTGATCCAGACTAAAAGCTAATTTCATTGTATTCGGGAGGCCAAGGAAAAGATTTTTGCAACGCCAGTTACAACCAGTGCTATTTCAAGTTCTGGGAGGTTGCCCGCAAATATTAAATACTATAGCAGGAAGTCTAATCTTAAAATGACCGACATATTGAATAATCGGTACTGATTAGCAAGAAACGTGACCCTAAGTTGACTAATTCACGGTAAACGGTCGGATTTCAGTTGGAAAACTTTTTAGACAACTTCTTCACTCAAAATCGGAAGAAATGATTTGCTTAATGAGCGCTTAATTCGGGCTGATTGTCAATGATCATATAAATTTCATTATACTTCCTGGGAAGCGTTTGTTGTGCAGGAAAGTAATCGGTAAGATGTGGTTTGGTACCCCCACCTAATGCACACAATACTGTTGGGTTTGGAATTAAGGGTTAGGGTTACGGGTCATGGTTAGGGGTTAGAGTTTGGGGTTATGGGTTAGGGTTTAGGATTAAGGGGTTATACTTAGGGGTTAGGATTGGGGTTAGGGGTTAGCACAACTATTTCCCAACCATTCAAAGTACAAACGCGCATTCCCAATAGCTGTTCTTTTGCATACAACTACTTGACCTCGTCGCCTGCGCGTTCCCCAGCCCCACCTGTAAAAAACCCCTGTTACCACCGATCCCGTATTAGAGATGACTGGTGTTTGTGTATTCCAGGTGGGGCTACATAAGTACATCCGACCAAGTAATGTCTTGGATAGACAGTGCTTGAAAGTAGAAAATACTGTAACTTTAAAACTTCTTTAGGTGCGGTTTATTTTGAAATCAAGCTTATGTTACCATTCGTTTTTAAGGATTCCATATTAAACTATATGTACTTTATTCTGAAACAATTCTGCAGCATTCCGGATTTTCCAATGAAGTTGTATACTTCCAAACATTCTTAGAATCATGGACTTACATACACAAGCAATGCATCCATGACTAATTAAAACACGCTAAGTTGAACAAGGGGAACTCGGAATTTTTTTATAATTGCGTATTACCCATAAACGCCCCTCTCTTTCCTGCATAAATGGGCAGAACTATTAGCGAACGCTGGCCTAGCACTATCGACCGTTTACTGGAAAGCCGCCACTTCATGGCTTATATACACCAATACTGTAGACAAAAGGCATAGATGCCCCAAAGAGGACCCAGTGACGACCCGTGTGTAAAATTATTTGTAGAAAGGTGGACTTACGACGTATCTGCGTCACTCTTCAACACTCACCATGTTTCAGGGATGGAACAGACAGTCTGGAGAACGGAATATGGTCGTCGACACGGTGGCTAAAGAGGCTTAAGCCAAGCCGATGCACATGATTCACCTGATGACTCCTAGATCCACACGAACCAGTCTTCAATGGAGACCTCGGATCTCTCAAAAGACAAAGTTGCTATGGAGGTCACATTAAGAGGGAACTATTTTTGACTGACCCTACTTAGTTAGTACGCCGCAGAGATCTCGTTAGTTGATACCCTCTAAGGTGCTGACTAACAGTGTGTTTGGCTGTCTATAATAGGGAATCCAACACGGACCATTATTCCCCTTCTACTACCTTGGCGACAAGTTCGAGATGAGCCGATTTATGATAAGCCTGTATATAATTGACTAATGCGGCTTGTGACCTCCGGTAAACGCGTGCCTCAAGCAAAGCCATGTGCATGGCCACACGAGTATACAAGTATGATAGTTTGACCATCGCAAGCGATGCTGGCTAAGCGGAGTGGCAGCGGTGCCTGTGATATATGGACAGACATGTTTATGCGAGGCATCTGTTGCACACTCTCCTCCCTCATCCACCTTGGTCGATGACAAAACAGTGTCAATACGAATAAATGCGGTGACTAACAAAATAAAGCAGTCCGTTCGAGCGTGCCGAACAGAACTTGGTCCTCGCTGCATGTGCCAGATCGCTTTTAGTGCGGCTTGGATCTCACATGCGTCAGATTCCCATAAAGGTCACACTGGGAATGAGTTACTGCAATCTGACTCGCAGTCCCCCAGTCAGTCTGAAATACTCACCTTGATGATCGAGATATCTCGCCAGGTGGTTGCCTTCTTATCCGCGACTCTTAGCACGTCGTGATAGATCCAAGTGTGTTAAACGTAGTATAATGAAGGATGCGCTGAGCTAGCGTGTGGAGGTATTCCCCAGGCCCAACCTCACACATGCACCCTCTTCCCCTTTCTCATGCACCAGTCGACTACGCGAGCCTCTTAAATGATTCGTGACAAGGTAGGGTTCAGTGCTGGTAAAGCTAACGTCCCACCTACGCGTGCGACACACAACCTAGTCCCCATTTCATGTATCACAATGTACCGAGGAACATGCGCATGTTCTGATACGCAACGTTTCGTCCCCTACTTGACGATGGTCAGTTCAATCTCAGGCTTGCTGCAGGAGAGAAGCATGGTGTTACTGGCGTTCCGTGGGTGGGAATGTTGTGGGGCAGGTTCATGGGTAGTTTAAGAATGTGTGAATATGTATTTAGGGCGGAGTGTGGCAATATGGTCTGGACTGCAATGTTTTACCGAATATTTTCGTGCAGGTGAATACTACCGACTAGTCCCAGGTGGTGACCAAACATCCAGATGTGTGATGAGCGCGTGCCGGGCTACATGCACGAGTTCGCCAGCCTCAGTGCGGCCAGTTCACAGCTGACCAACCAGTCCCATAACTGATGGAAATGAAGGGCTTCAATGAGGACAGGTAGGGATTTAGTTCACATTGCTGGTGGTAGAGGCAATGTTAAGAATGTTTTGCAGTACACTAGGAGTGTTCTCACTGCCGATGCTAGTGTTGAAGTTAGAGGTGGTATTGTAGGATGGAAGGCCGGCTAGTAGTGTTGACATTGCACTGGATCCGCAGAATCTAACGTGCTCGACCCGTGGCCGGGAAGTCTGTTGGCAGTGTTGTCACGATAGCGGGATTCGGGTGCTTTCGTCATTGGTCCGTAGCACTTTAATCTTACCGTTCTCTCGCTCTGTCTTTGCCTTTAGAGCGGTCATTCGGTTGGCCTCGAAGGTGACTACCACAGTCGTCATGGCAGTGCATCACCCTCGCCCTCCCAGGTCTCAGGTTTGGTTTGCAGATACTTGAGATAGGTCTTCAGGGTATCCTTATAGCATCGATCTTGTCCAACTCGTTTTCAAGCAACCCGCAGCGACACCGCCATAGAATAGCCACTTGGGCAGGCACTCTTTGTCCGTTCTCAAGACCTGATAGCTACATCGGCGTTGTAGCTGCCTCAAAATGGGATGGATACGAAGGACGCCGGTTCTTTCCAGGATCTCTGCCTGGAAACCCTTCCTAGCACTCTACCTTCAGCATTCTTCAGAGGTAGTTGTTGTGAAGACGGCTGATTTTTCTTTCTTGGTCCCGTGCACGAGCGCTGTCAGGATAACCGCCATGCATATACGCAGACTTGTGTTCAGTAGGTGAACACTCCGCTGTATGTCCTCTTCTGTTGAAATGTTTAGTACACATCCATCCAGGAAAAGTGACTTAGGGTTATTGCTGTACTCTTTAATACCAGGAGAAGGAAATGCCGTCGCTCGCAGGAGTTTATTCGCCCGAATTTCCAGTTTCTCACTCAGTCAAATCTTCAGAAACATTCGTTGAAGCGGGTGCTGGACGCATACGGGGTGCAGTGCTTATTAGGATTCAATTACCACGCCAACACATGTCTATCACAATTAGCAGCTCCCTAATTCATCGACGGAGGTCGTTTTTGGCGCGGTGGTTGCTTGTTCGTAAGCACTGGAGTATTATGGTTGAACCGCCGCTCATTCATCCGCCTTGGTGTAATTTCATCACTTATGTAGTTGATTATTCGCACAATAAATGCACGGCCATTTGGCTTGCTTATACAGTCACTGGAAGTGGTTCTCGCACGCTCCCCTGCATGCTCGGCTAATTGTTCCGCCCATGCAGTCTCAGCAAACAATACGTAGGTTGGAGGTCGTTGCGCTTATTAATCGACTGCGAGCCGGAGAACTATAACTGAAGCAGACCGCGGCTAACACGGTTGTCAGCCCTTGTAAGAGTTTTGGCCCCGTCATGTCGAAAGAAAACGAACACTAAAAGCGCTGACACTCGAACTCGCTGCGACGTTACTGGTAATGGAACACTCAGGTGTGATATCGCCGATCGATCGGTGCGCTGCGCAAGCCCAGAAACGGCCGTGGCCGGATTCTGTGGCCTTCCCAAAGTGCGCATATAGGGCACTCCTCCCCGATCCATCATATGACTAACTTACGGACTGCCCAGGCAGATATCGCGCGAATGACCGACAAAGGTGATGAAATAACGCCAGTTAACGACTCGGATGCGGATGAACACGCAGTCCGCGCACCAAGAACGATCTCCAGCGATAAATGAGGGAGTTGCCAATTATGATAAGCATATGGGGCATGGCAACTTGGTCCTATAAATACTACAGTCCGTGTACGTCCAACATCCTTATCAACGGCTGGTTCTGGAGATTTTTTAAAGTTAGCAGCTGGAAAGTCGGGCGAATAAACTTCTTTGAACGATAGCATTTCCTTTGTCCGAGCCCTTCCACGAAATCGTTTATTCGCATCTATAGACACTTCCGAATATGCTTTCAGGTAATCGATACTGAACAGTTTTCATGATTATCCCCATCCGCTCCTCACAATATTCGCCTTTCAACACAGCGAGAGGGAACTGGATTGCTGGAGGGTGCGTACGCGGCCCTGCTTCAGCCCATTTGTCCCTGTGCATACTTTAGAGACCGTCCCATTGTCCTTTATGCGCGCCGTCATTCCGTCGCGGAGTTGTCTTTCTATTTTTGTGGATCGGTCAGGAATTTCGGCATGATTCTCCAGAATCCACCGGGAGCCAGATCGGTGGAGGTGGTGTGGAAATTGTTTCTCTTTTCCTGACACTTCGCCTGCAGTTGGCGAACCGCTATGAACCTATGCGCGGTTTCATTATATTTTCCGAATCCGCATTGCTTTTTTGGAAGAACTCCCTCATCTAGACGCGTGATTAGGCACGGACGCAGGTTTTTCCTGAGACGGGAGATGCTTAGGTGGTTACCACAGACTGGCTGGTCTCCCTTGCGTATGTAAACATGACCGGCGGTGACGAATTTGAAGTCTCAATGACGTCAATAGGAGCGAAGAGACGAGTCCCAGGAAGCAGTCTTGAAGAAGGAGACACAATCGTTGAGACAAGAGCTTTATTAGCCTGACGTTTCGGTTTCCTGTTCGAACTCATCATCAGAGACAAAAACAGATACGGGTGCTTCATGCACAAGGGGCTGCAGTCGGCTGTTTAATGGCCGACATTTGCGTCGTTAATTGTTGCAATTTCATCACGTGCGTTAGATGTTGATGTGATGATTGCTCGACCATCTGATTCACTGACCCTGGTGTTGGGAAAAGTGTTCACCTGTGCGCTCCCCGTGTGGCTAATTACTCCGCCTAGGCGAAGTCTCCGCACTGAGTATGGAAGGGGAAGATCATTGCACATGCTAATGGACTGGGGGCCAGTAAACCATGACTCAAGCAGCTCTCGGCTCACGCGGCTGTCACTTCTAGCGAGAATTTCGGCCTCGTCGAATTTGAATGTGCGGCTGGATCTCTTCGAATGAGCCGCAACTTGAGAGCTGGCGTCATTTACCCGCACCGCTGCAGCGTGTTCGGCTATTCGCGTTCGGTGCTGTCTTCCGGTTTCCCCGACGTAATTGCTTTGTCCGCAACTGCACCAGATCCGATAAACGACTCCAGACGTTTCTTGCCGTGAGAGCGGGTCTTTCGGTTTCATTACCTGACGCCTGATGGTTGCCTCCGGTCTGTGGTGCGAGAATGAAATGAACGAATGAGTGATACGAGGTAAAGAGACTGCGTCCTGGGACTCGTCTCTTCGCCTCTATTGGTCATTACGCTAACTACTGGAGGATGTTAAGGTGCAAGCTGCTTTAAAAGACTATTTTAAGACGTTGTTCTACTTTTGCCGTTTTATTTCCCGGGTTATTTGCATGGTGAGGCTTTATGCGCTACTAAAGCTTAAGTTAATTCATTTGACACGACTGTGGCATTCTCGGCATTTCCACTTATCTAAAAAATGTCATCTCTAAACAATGTAGTAGTGCTTTAAGAATTTCCTTCATGTTAAAATCTCACTAGAAGTCGTTCATTATTGCTTGAGAGTCTTTGTCGATGCATTTGAACCGGTTTCCGAGTGATTAAAAATGTTTCGTAGATTAAGGCCCACTTCATATGTTAGGTCACGGAAGACAAGATCGTTCCCAATGACTGAAGCTTCACCGTTCATCTCGCCGTATTCAAGAACAGACACTAGACAAAGTGCGAGCATCAATAAAACGTGCACTTAATTGAAATCAGCCAAAGTTCTTGACCAGACTCCGTGTCGAATTATTTCAAAACTTACGTAATTCGCAAACAGCAATCAGCGCAGACAGCGTCCAGAACTAAGGGTGAATATACGGGTAGGATATCCACACTGCCACGCATTCTTGAGTTTCGTCACGGTTGCCTGCAAACTACCGTCGTCGTCTTTAGTTACTTTGCTACATCATCCGATTCCGCACTTCATGGATGTCTGTGGCGTATATCGAAACTAGGCAGTACGTCAGCAAGTCATGCCATCGGCCTCACCCTTGTTCTACCGCTGCCCGACTTATGGTTCATGACAACTTTCCATGATCCCTAGGTATTTCATTTTGAGTTCAAGAAAGATGCGGTTTACCACCCATCCTTTTAACTGCGTCATCGTCAGGATTATCAGGATGGTTGTGCCGTACTCTTTACAATAGTGAAATTGTACCTGGATGCCGACTGACCGATCACGACTACGTTGGCGATATCACCATGCTAGCATAGCCCTATGATAATTTGGGGAATGCAATGTCCTGCGTGAAAGACATCGTCAAATCAGTCCTCCTCTCATTCAGTACCTTAAAAGCAAAACGCTCTTTAGCAGCATCATTGACTAGGAGAAGACCTTCATCGCGATTGATGACTGCCAGCTCGAAGAAGTAAACACTTTCGTTTATCTGCGGACCAAGTTGTTGCCAAACGGATAGAATAAGGACGGCATCATCGCCCGCATAGAGGCTGCTCGCAATATTTTCGCGAAAATCGAAAGGTATGTATGGATCCATGGCGACATTCCATTCTCCACTGAAATTCCCGTAAATCAGGTATCCGTTCGATCAGTCTTTGTGTAGAGGATGAGTTAAAACTGGAAGTGTTTGTTCACCGTTACCTGATAATCGTTCTTAAGGTGAAGTTCACCGACTTGGTCTCGAATAAGACAGTTCGCAGTCACAGCAAAGGAGTCGCGAGGCTATCTCAAGCCACCTAAGATAGATAGATGAGGTGGTTTGGACTTGTCCTCCGTCGCTCGCTGCACTAGCTTGGTTCTACTGTTCGAACTCTGACGGTGCTGACTAACTGGAGGCAGTGAAGAGGTCGGTTAAAAGCCTGATTAGACACTGTTTCCCCAAGAGTTGGGGATGGTTTTCCGAATTTCGATACCTTGATTCTTACAGCGAGGTAACAGTGGAAGTAGAGGCGTTTAGATCCATTGCTGCGGA
>CACRXP010001184.1:15931-34464 GCA_902702965.1 Spirometra erinaceieuropaei | reverse complement strand
GACTCGCGTCCTCCAATTCAGCCCTAGATCCCTGTATGGGTTCCATGACTTTCGAGTTTATATAGTCGGACAAGCGATTTACTTGGCGGTACAGCATTCTGTCCTTTTTCGCCCTGCAAATAAGCAAAGGTGCACTTTACATCATGGAAACGAGGACGAATACAACAGGTCTGAAAAAGAGCTATCGTATACCGAAATGGAATCCGCACCAACAATAAAAGGGAAGAAACGACGAGAAATCTAGTTCAGTTTATCTGAAACGTGATTATTTAGTATAAAATAAGGAAAGGGAGCGCAGAAATTTACAAAATCAGAGTTCTTTAGTGACGACAGGAAAAGATATCCGAACTGACCGTTCCTTCTCCATCATGAGTAAAACGTCCTTATCTAGATGCGGAGGTGGGGGATCTCCTGTGATGCCCGGTTTCGGCTTCATTTTTTCCTTTTCCAATTCGGTGGGCAACATGATGAGCAACTGCTTGTTATTTGTATCAAAGGGGGCGTATTGGATGCGGTCCAGGGCCTCTGTAGGAAAGCGCAGGCAGAGATATCAAGTTGTTATTTATTAATCGGAAGAGTGGCAAGTCAAGTCAATCAGTCTTGGTAACAGTGAACAACGAAAGAAACCATCTCTAGGCTACTTGGCGACTGTCCGAGTAGGTACGGGAAGCAATCTGTACGACAATGATAACATTGATTGAAACTATTAAGCAAATAGACAGAAGTTAACAGCCGTTGGTTGATCATTAAAAAGACTAGTCACTCATAGAGGGAATGCGGACAGTAATCCGAAGTCTGACATGGAGCCTGCCTACTTCAAACTGGTTTTCTATCGCTGGACTCCCGAATCCTTCCATAGAATGAGTTTCTCGACGATTTTAGGTGATACTGGGGACAAAATTGTTTCCGTGTTTCATGTGGAAAGTATGGTCACGGTGTTAGGAGATTTTGATGACTGTCGATGATAATTACTCTATCCACAACTGACAGCACATCCGGATAACTCCCAATGACTCACGACGTTATCATAAATTTCCTTCCTCCTTCTTGACAGTTCGAGCATCGCGAAAAACGATGTCCACCGTGCGTCCCGCTGCGTGGTGGATGCAGGGCGGTGACTTGCGCAGCGTCGGCCGCACTCTCTCCTAGCTCACGCACCTGAGCCTGGTCACAAGACAGAATCAGGCCTATTGGAGGCGGGCTCAGGCGCAGCTATACTGCCCGCCTACGCACGCCACACACGACCCGGCCCCACAGACATGTACCAGGTTTTCGCGAAACGAAGGGAGTGGCTCGGATCCCAAGTGAGTTGGAGTGCCAAAGAAGCCACATTAGGAAGGAGACGTTCCAGCCTGACTCCGTCCTGAGTGGAAGACCGAGTTATCCCGTCAGTTGGCAGTTTTCCCAAACCACGACTTTTAACCGGTAGGTATAGCTTCAAAGCACGTCATGTCTTCTATATTGAGGAATGCGCTGAAGTTCCGTCAAGGATGAATTCCTCAGTCGATTTCTCTCTGTCTTCCTTCTCCCGTGCACCAGTTCACTGTCCGAGTCGATCTGACGCTGGGATTGGGCACAAATGACTGGCGCGCCTTGAAGTCTGCACCATCACATCACCGCATGCGTGGTATTTGTTATAGAATTCATGGACTCTGTGTAGCCCCGTTGACGCGCAATGTGCCTCAATCTGACCTCGTTTTGGCTCAATGCATACCCAGCGTCACTCGTTGCGAGAGCGCTCCTTCTCGCTGTGAGTCGCGAAGTTAATTCGGCCTTTTTCGCGACGGAGGCATAAAACGGCCAAAGGAACAATCTGAGTTCCCGAATGTTCACGAAGTCGCTCTCCTCAGGACAATCGTACCACTTAAAGCAATTGAACTTATGGACTGGAGAATTGGCTGGTCCATTGTCTCAATTTTTTACCGTTCATTTAAGCATTACATTAAGCTTGGACGCGCCCAAATCCCACAATTTCCGAGGTCCCGCCTCAAGAGGCACAATATATTCGAAGGGTGGGGATGGACGCGACTTTGAGTGTTAGTACTGATGAGCAGAAAGGGCATTTAGTTGTCATGTCAATCACTAAAACCGGTAATGAACTAGCAGCCCTTCAAGACTCGGATGCGTCCAAGCGATTGCCGACCTAAGTACAAACATGTGAGATGAGTGCGAAAGCTGTTAATTTTAACAGGTATGGAGTAGCGCACCAACTGCGTACCATAAATACTTCACTACCTGCGCATTTGCGACCTTCATTTGTTTCCGAATTTCATGATGGCTTTGAGAGTAAATGAAAGAGGAAAGTGAATAAAATTGATATGCCAACGATCGTGTATCCTACCTAAAATCTTTACGGCATGTTAGTCTAGGGGGGTTAGAGCTGCTAACTGGCCCAGCTACCTTGTTTTATTGCCTCGGGATGCTTCCGGCTGTAGACAGCACTGAGATTTTGCTGCTTTTTGCGGTAATCCTTCTTCCAGCTGCCCATACACTCTACGTCTCTGAAAAGGAAAAGTAAGTAGCTGAGTGGAGATGAAGATACTAGAGATTGTCAATTCCAATGTTTGGGCGCAGGGCGCAGTGTGATAATTATCAATAGAAAATTAATAGGCGAAGCCCTGAATTATAAAAAAACAGAATTAGATATTGGAAGTGTGGTGGGTCAGCCGATTTCAAACTAACTCCGTGGCAGAACATCGGAATAGGAACGCCTCCCCCCATAATACAGGTGACCTTAGGCCAAATTCCCGGGAGGGCAAGTATTCTCGTGTCCTAACCCAAGCCTTGGCTGCAATCCCAATCTTAACCCTAACCTTACACTAACTGTAACCAAGGTTTCCCTGGAATTTGGGACAAAACCACCCGTATTAGGGGGGAGGTTCCTGCTTCCCTGTCCCTCATAATCTAACTACTGCTGTTTAACTTTAAATTCATATTAAAGGAAATAAGTATTTGCTACAGGCAGAGCAAAATGCTCGTATCGGCAAAGAAAATAGCAAAGAAAGAAAGCCTTACCTCCTTGCCAGATGCACAAAGCTCGTTGAGTTTCTCAATATTGTCTCCCCTCCCCCATAGTGGACAATAAGAAACTCAGGTATTTCTAGGAAGATACTTGCAGAGTACCGATCGACCAGCGGCAAAACAATAAGAGATGATAAGCCACATCCAGAAGCATTTTATCATGAGCCCAACGAGTCTACTACCCACATACATTCATTCTTCCATCTATTAGGCCATCCTCCCAAGAAAAGTGATATTTTAAATACGATAAGTCGCTGGTCTCGCAAACGTTAGTTAGCTGTTGGTGAAAATGGCATTTCTTAGACCGTTTTGACTAGTGGGCAGCCGCGAGTACAGACAAAGACGGATACAGACGAAATTTCCACTTTGTCGTTTCTAAGTACCTCAAACAATACAACTTGACATCTTAGACGGTGGGCGAGCACGATGTATAACTAAGAGTTCAACTAAGGCCAACAAAATGTTTTGAGTGAAAATTAGTTTGTAATTTCTCCCCCCTCCTTTTCTCTAGTCCGACGAATTTATGCCGTTACAGACTCTGATTAAGGCGGAAACATACCACTTGTGTTTGTAAGCTCTCATCTCGACCGTCCTTTACAAGCGGACTGAACGAAGGGTGATGTGGCGGTCGACTTCTACCTTTTGCCCTTATTTCTCTCCCTCACAATATCCTTTACTTACCTTCATTATTTCTTCTCGTTGCCACATTTTCTATCATGATGATGATGGTAGTAGTAGTAGTAGTAGTAGTAGTAGTAGTAGTAGTAGCAGCAGCAGCAGCAGTAGTAGTATAGTAGTATTGGTAGTAGTAGTAGTAGTGGTAGTAGTAGTAGTAGTAGTAGTAGTAGTAGTAGTAGTAGTAGTGATGATGGTTGGGGTGTTGGTGATTGCTGTTGGACAAAACCGCCTTTGACGTTGTCTAAAGGCTATTTTTGCGACTAGCTCTTCCTTACAAATTCTCCTATCAGCTGCCTTCTGAAACTCGCTACAACTCATCGTGTGTACACGTGGTCATAAATTTCTGCCCTCAAGCTGCTAGTTACGTTTGCGCTTGGGTTTTGTAGTCTACAAGTTGCATACTTCCCATATAGGGAGAATCATACATTGCCCCATTCCGTTAGGAGGATGCCAGATAGGACTCGTGAAATTTTTCAGTGGATGGAGATGCGCTAATAAAATGACGGATATGATGCTACTTGAACGGAAATTTTGCGATCTTAGAAAATATCATTAATACTAGCGTTTTTAAATCAAACACGTAATTTGCTACTAAATCAGAACAACAACGTACATTTTCCTATTTTCTCTAAAATATACACGAATTTATAAGGATATGTGAAATCAATGGAAGAACTTCATACCAATTAAGCAGTCATTTCTACAGAGTACAGTTGTTGAAGGCGACCGAGAAGGAGTGCATTAAAAAGCCGGCATCCCGGCATGACTGGATTATTGTGGAACTGTTGCAACTAAAGTAAACCTGTCTGATCTAGAACGTATCTGTTAACTGTCGTCAACATTTCATGAGATTCATCGCTGACTGCAAGTGCAAAAAAAGAAATTCCTACGATATTCTTCCCAGAGTCCGACTAATTTTCTTCTACCCTGACACCTGGAGACAGTAACTTCGGTTCTGTATGCAAATAACGAGGCCAACTACTGTTTTGAGAGCACAGTGTGTGCGTTGCGTGCACCTGCCGGTGTCTATGCCAAAATAATAAGACCTTTAATAGGATCTCAAATTAATAATCAAAGGGAATTGCTACAAATCATACAAGAAGTAATCATGGTCTTATCCTCGCCAAAGAGGCCGAAAGCGTGGTTTTTTTAAAATGGACATTCTCAAAGATACGATAGTTAGTTTGTCGATGCCGGATAGCCCGCATTCTCTCTTTCCGTTATCTGTCCGAGTCAAGCCTATTGTTACTGATTCCGAGTGGTGACTCACATCGCGTAAAACCATAAAAAACTTGTCAGGAACCAGCTCCGACCTCAAATAAGCGATATTTTCCGTAAGGATCGTATTAAGGGACCAGGGAATTCCAGTAATCGCTCCGTAGGATGACCGACGTATCTCGTCAGCCAGTAAAGTTCCTAGGCAGTGATTTTAGCGCTTAGCACAATTTTTAAGCACATTAGATCCACTAAGGCTAGGAATGCGCTGACTGTCACGAGGAAGAGTGCCTCTATATTGGTCTCCTCTCCCATCTACCACTGGCTCGGTTGAGTCTGTCAAGCGGTGGGTGATTAATTGGGTGCATTGGTGACGGGGTGTGGGCCTCGGTCTAACGTGTACCCCAGGCATGTAGGGCAACAGACAAACACTTGCGTAAACTCTACGCAGTTCACCAAGCACACGTCATGAGCCAATGATGTGGTCTCCGCTTTGGTTATGTGTTAGAGCAGCATTGTTCGTTCTGCAGTTCAGCCTCTTCCAAGCATAGCGCCTAAAAACGGCGCAAAATAAGGACAAGGGCATACACTATGTCCCTTTACGACGACATCCACATACTTGGCTTTCTGGACGATTTCATCCATGCGAATCATGGCAGCCTGACGCTTGAGGCGGGCTTTCTGTTCCTTCTGACTAGTTAGCAGTTGATCGAGCGTTAGTGGTTCCGGGGAGTCGCCGAGAAGGTACATGTGGCGTTGTGATTGGGTAGGCAGGGCGGACCAGGAGTTTCTACTGCCGGAGGCGACAAGTAAGATGGAAAAACAAATACCTCGTTAGGTGGTTTTGCTTAGCACCGATGGGCCTACTACAAAGCAGTTAGGATAGAGATAGAATACAGTTGCTGATAGTTATAAATCCGAATGAGAGTCCCCAGATTTAAAATTGATATTGTGCCATAACAATAAAAGAGCTTTTGATAATAAATTGATCTTCTCTTTTAAAATCAAATAATTCGAAGGTACGTTTTATAACGGGCGAATTTGGGTCTGAAAAACATCAAAAAGGCGTTGGGGCATGAGATAAGGTGGCAATAAATTTGACAACGCTAGTTTCGCCGACCCTGTTGCAGACGAAAAAAATATCAAAACAATCAGGGTCTGTGACGGGCTCAGCTTTTATGCAATTTTAACTTCGGATTGGCTTCGGTCACAAATGACCATATTGTTTCTGTGATTACGGGCTTCGATGAACTTTAATAAGTGCGCCTCCATTTTTATGCGTACCGCACCTTTTTTTCAAGATGCATGCTAGACTGTGACCTAAGGCGTCCCTCATAAAACTACTGAAACGCTACCTAAACAGAGTTTTGTCTCGACAGTCGACATATTTTAAGAGCTGTCCGTGTAAAAGTCACAACTTCCGACCAAAGAAAACGTAAGATACTTTGCCCAAGGGGAGTCCTGGGTTAAGAAAATATCTAATACCAAAATAAACAGTATCTTAAGAGGAACACGTTTAATTGTTTTTTTGAGGAAGTTTCATGTAGATTCAAAATTTTTGCCCAGAGGTAAGTAAAGGGGAAACCGTTATAGTCATTTAGTGGTATCCAGCGAGTTCTTTGACACATTCTGTTGCAAGATCAAAATCTAGTCAACTAATGTCATGCTGATTAGTTCTATGAGAGGAATTTTAAACTGATATTTATTAAAATTCGATAAGACACTAAAACTGTTTGACACGCTAATTTTTTGTCAACAGAACAGAAAAGAAAAAAACCGTAAAAAGAGGTCCAAAAACATGACATGTTATGCAGAAAGGGGACTATTGTCTAAAAGTTTGCGGACGATGCTCAAAAGATGCTCTCTTTGAGAACAAGTCGTTACCGGCATATTTTATCGACAATAAATCCATACAACGGCATAACCATTTGGCAAGTGGACAATGTATTGAAACGAAAACTGTCATTCGTACTCAAAAATACTTCGAAAGGCTCGTCTGCAGCGGAGCGCATAAACTCATAAGTTCCTCTTAGTTTATATACGCTCTGATCCTCTGCGATCCTGAACGAGGTTATTTTACTCATCAAAAGCCAGACATAGTTGGCGAGGCAAAACTGTGTTGAGTAATGAACGGCTTGCAACATTTCAATTCAAATCCATAGATACTTCCATATCCACGTCACAGTGTAAATTAATGCGGAGGACTTAAAACTACGCGAATGAAGAAATGACAGCGTTTTCAATCGTCATCAACGTTCAAAGTCCGTTTCAAAGATGTCACAATTGCAGGCGAAACTGTATGACGAACGGTGTGCAGTTAACTAAAAAAGGTGTATTTTTGGAGTTTCAGCAATAAAATCGGTCCTTGGGGAAAATGCTGTATCCAATACGAATGATCAAAATTACCGTGGTTATATTTTTCAGAGATCCATGACTGTGTGAAATGTATTTACTTCTATGCAGAGTAAGTAAACAACATAATGGAACACTTCTGTCCTTTTATTTCCTGATTTTAAATCCCTGCCAGTAACGAGGGATTTAAGCACTTATGTTAATAGTCCCTTTCGTACATCCAAATTACAACAAGCGCGCCTAGCCAGAAAAACGAAGACTGACCAGTAGATGAGAAAACTGTTCCACGTACTAAAAGCCATGCTGTTAATTTATGCTCGATGCAGAACATTCTAAATTACTTTAACTGACAGTTTCCCGCTCTTAAGCACATTGAGAAGAATGTCAAGTAAATACTTCGATCATCCGTCGCAAAAAGTGAACAAGATGGTGTTCACAAAGACGAAATATAAGAGAATATGTTCGGCTTAAACGTAACAGACAAAGAGAAAGGACGGTTTACCAAAAGCCACTTCGCCAACGCCGTTTGCGGTCAAAATACTGCTTCTTTACTCTCCTATAGGCTTTTGCTTTGTGCAGTAATCGGGCGGATCGGTCTGCTATCGGGGATTCTACGGAAAAGAGAGAGAAAGGATGAGTTTACAAATTATCTGTAATGCCAGTTTTACCAGATTGGGCTAGACTTTCGTCCACCCAAGCTATTGCCAGATCATCTAACATGGTCTCAAAGGTATCACAGTCTCCGGAAGGGCACAAGGTCCTGCCAGGCTTTGCTGGATTTTGACCTAAATGGGAAAGTCGATCATGAGACGTTCTCAGTAAACAAACATGCGTCCGTGTTTTCGCGATCACCGCCGTCTAACTCTTGAGCTTCAGCCTGGAAAACATGTTTTGAAACCGAGGAATCCTTTTCGATGGCGTCTGAATCAAACGTTTCATTGTCACCTTTAGGAGGGAGAGGACATCACGTTTCAAATTTGGAAAATGAGATTACCGTAGTATGGCAGAACATCCAAAACATGCAGTACGTTTAATAGAACGTCACGTATAAAACAAATGGTTTGGGAGTTTAAGATCTTTATATAGCATGCTTATGAACTTATTTAACTGCGCGGGCTCGTACAACCAAGCTTCGCATGCAACAATACGCAGAAACATATCATGCTTCGGTTTGCCTTGCAAATCGAATTTATTTACTTTGTCCCAAGCACCTCTCATCCCGTTTGCAACATTTGTACATGATTAGGAAGTAACTTAGTTAGTTCGCCCATTAATTCCTATCCTAATGGCCTAAGGTCCCGCGTTCATTGCTTACTAGTCAAATAGGGTAGTGACATTTATTGGCCACTATTTCAACGAAACTTGCAATCGTTCTACCGCAAGAAATCTAACTATGTTTTATAAGTACGTTAAAAAGCCCCTAGAAGAATAACCATACACAGCCTGGAGTTTTATCAGGTCGTGACAATCCCCTGGTGCCGTATTACTTTATCTTCTTTATGTGTATGTTTCATTGTTTTAATCCCGACTGTTATTTTTTTCTCAACATCTTGTGCGTTCCGCACGCTGAAACCGCCTTGACAGATGTCAAGACAAACTAACAAACTATCTTCCGAGGTCGAATTAAGATTCAACCGTAGGCATCCCCTCGTTCTCGTAAATTTAATTACATGCCCGCATTTCTTTTGGTTTATTAGCGGAATACATTTGTATTTAAATGGGACTTTAAAAGGTCGCCCGATAATATCAGTATTTATTGTTTATCATACAATGCCAAAGTTCTTTGGTAAGTTACGACAGACATGTGCTTCGCTAGTCAAAATGTCAACCGTCCAATCCCCATCTGATGACTTCAAAGTACTTTCGCTCTATTCAGTGAGCTTTTATCATCTAATTTGTCAAAGTTCCTCGCAATGCGGCTCAGTGAATCTATAGGTTCATTATTAGATAATAGAAAGCAGAACGTGTGAAAATTTAAATTCGCCATATTGATAGACATGATTATGCAGGCGGACCTGGTAGACACAAAGCTGTTGGGGTAATGTTAGGGGTTAGGTCAACTATTTCTCGACTACTCAGAAAACGACCGCGCATTCCCAATAGATTTTCTTTCGCATAAACTAATTTGACCCCATCGCCTGTGCTTTCTCCCGCCGCACCTGGAAAAACCCCTGTTACCTATTACCAGTACCAGTCCCATAATACGTAATACGTATGACGGGTGGCTGGTGTTTATTTACCTCAGGTGCGGCTGCATGATCATACCTGACCTATTTTTCATAAAGTTGCTATGAATTTTGTGGTTTGACGTTTTTTTGAATACTAGAACGATGGCTGAAATAATGGCAGCCTCATTTCTGTATATATATATATATATGTATATATATATATATATGGTAAATAAATACACAAATATTAAAGAGACAGCAGCAAAATCCCAAATAAATATACCTTTTAGTTTCCTTTTTCGTTCAAAACATCTCTGCAGATAACTGATAACGTATTTTGTACCACGACACAGTACGTCTTTAGAAGGAAATTCTAAGTTGTTTTTTTCGACATTAAGACCTTTTAACTTTTTGAGAGCTCCGATTTCTACTGGTAACTTCGTCAGCTTGTTTGATCCAACCAGTAAATTTGTTAAGTTGACAAGTTTACAGATGGACCTAGAAATTTCCAACAGTTGGTTGTTCCGCAAATCAAGCCACGTGAGGCACGGAAATGAATCGAAGAGTTCTTCGGGTAGTCGACTCAATTTGTTACCATAAAGGTTGATTCTCTAAAATAGCTTATTGAAGGAAACTTACTTTCAAATTTACAAGTGTAAAAATTTCATTCGGTAGGAAGGTAAGAGAACAGTCTTCGAGACTGAGACAGTCAAAATTACACGACTTCGCCTCATGGATAGCGTTTCGCACATGCGAATCGGGCTCAATTTCATCCGACATTTAAAACGTGCACCAAGTAGCACGGAACTGTTGTCATGACATCAACTCGAGCAAAGCCACAGTAGAAGTGTCTAGTAAACTGAGGTGACAGTCAGTCTAACGTCCACCTTAATATGCCTTCTTTACAAATCGCTTGACTTCGCGTCTGTTCTGTCACCAAATCGGCGCCAGGTTGAATCTTAATCGAACAGTCGAGACTGTTCTGACACTAGTCTTAAGAAGGACGCAGAGGGCATACTGCAAAAACGGAGGCTCAGGAAATAATAAGGAAACGCAATAAGCTTCAAACGAAAAACAAAAAGAGAAGAGAATATTCACAACTTCCATGGAGTAAAAAGTAAAAAAATTAAAGTCCTGGTTCCGCCTTGTGGCATGTATTTAGCTCCCAAATGAAAAGCTCCAGCAACCAGTTAAGTATGACAAACTCGATAGCGTATGCCCCCGTCCCAAGGGCTGGATCAGAATGGGATAAGTCGGATTACGACGTCCTCTGAGTTGTCTCTCAGCCCTTATTTTTGACATAACTGATCAAAATGCCAAAAGCTTTACGACACATTGCGGTGACACGCTCCTTACATAGATAATCCTGCAGATACTCCACACTGGTAAACGACACACCGTTTTCTGCAGTTGAAAGACTGGGTTTAAATGGGCCATCTGCTGAAATTTCAGGCGCTGCCCATGCCGTGTGGATGGGTTCGATCGACGAGGATGGCGTCTGGAATTGGATAGCAAAGGATGCAGTGACTGACGGAGCTACGACAGTGCGTCTGCTTGTGCCACGCACGAGAAGTCGTGCATCAGTGTGCACCAAGGAACATTATTTCCACATATCCGAGAAACGCATGCTTTGCGTTTGAGGGTTGGTGATGTGGGCTGGTTAACTTGCGTTCTGGAGAGGAGTTAACTCATTTCAAGACGATGTTGAATAACGGGGTCCGGACTGTCATTTTAAACCTCAGATTTTCACGGAGGTGCAAATGACCAAGTAGACGCATGTGGTGAACGAATATGCGTGGACAGCATGGGCATTTGAAGTTGGTGCGACAAATGTATGCTGGGGCTCCTAGCACTGGTCGGCCTGTCTCAGTGTGATGGAATCACAATCAACCGATGAGACCGATGTTGGAAGAGGTGTGACCAGTGTGAGGACAAGCTGAGATTTAGTTCGCATTTCAGATGCTGAGGTGAGGTGAGGCAGGTTGTCCTTGGTAGCTGGACATCTGAAAATTATCAGCGATACTAGTTTCAATCGTTGTCGATGCCATCAAACTGGGGGCTGCAAATATGGGGGGTAGAGGTGGAGGCGGTTTCCGAGACATGGGGTGCAGTGTCGGTAATGCATTGCCTACGATGTCCAACAAGGCCGAACCGGGCCCTGAATGTCTGTTGGCGTTGTAGGCATGATGGACGGGTTGGCTTTTGGAATTTCTGGACTGTGAGACTTCGGCATGCTAGCTGTTTCCTTGGCTCTAGCAGCGGTGATCCATACAGCTTCTTAGACTGCAGCTCCAGTTTCACTACTTCTTTCCAGGTCATCCGTTTTCAGGGAGGACCTCCGAGGCCCTCTGAGCTTATTTAGAGATTCTTTTCAATGTCTTTGTAGCGCCGTTGCTGTCGTTCCGGTTGACGAACATCGGTGACGACGTCGCCGTCGAATAGCTGTTTCGGTAGGCGCTTCCGCCAATCCTCATGACGTGGCCGCTCCATCGTAGTTGGATCTGCTTCGGCTGGCCGGGGAGGCCGAGGATTCCACTTTGACGAAGTACTTTCATATCTTAGATGGTGTTTTGCCACCAAAACCTTAGTATTATCCGGAAACAGTTGGGATGGGAGTGGTTGAGCTTTCCCGCTTGGTTCTCTCACACTGTCCTGAATTTCGCCCTCTACAACAGCGTTATCAGGACGACTGCTCGGTAAGCCATCGGGTTTGTGTCAAGTTAGACTCCGCGGCAGTTGCAAAATGAGTTATTCCAGATATCCGAAGTAGTCCACTGATTCAAACTGAGTCTCATTGGTTATGGTATGGGTAATTTGTTCTCTGATTTGGACGCCGATCGGTGCACGACCACCGTATTCTCTCTGTTGATGTTCAGTTCAAGGTCGACGTAGCTAAAGGCGAGGCAACATATGGTCATTTGTATGTCCGCCTTCACTGATGTATCAAGTGCACAGCCATCCACCCCATTGTTCGTGACGTGCGCTACCACCCTTCGTGGGGCTGTTGTAAAATTTAGAAAAGGGCTTTGGATATCCAATTTTCAGCTCTATTCTTCAGAATCCATCACTGTTTATGGTGCCCAAGGCCCATGTAAAATCCAGGAAGGTATTTGGGGGTTAGTTTTCATTCGCTGGCGTTTCTCCCAAAGCTGAACGGTCGCAAGGATTAAGTATGTAGTTCTGCTCCGGGCAGGTTTTGATACGAATGAGGTGGACATGGCCTAAGATTATTTCTCTCGTATTGAGAAGGGGTAGTCTTCTGAGCTAAGCATAGATCGGCACTGTTCGTGACGCTTGTTGAGATGTGTGACGGTGAAATCCTCGAACTATTGGGAAGCCTGTTCCTGGCACGACTTCTCATGAAATGTTAAAGTAAGCTTTTTCATAAATTGTAAGCCGCCGTGTTTTTACACTTCGACGAGACTGCATCGGCTCCCCATGCCGATTGTTGGTTGTCTGTCGCACTGCTGTGATTGTTTCTGAGAAAAGATAGAAGGTCTGTGGCAATCCGCGCCTCCTGTTTCTCCGCCGCATTGTCACGCTGTCCTACTTCGCATCTTACACTCCCTGTGGATCCGCTGTTGGGATTCACGAGGCTTTTCACTAGCCTTACGCGTGCTCGAGGCCAAGCAACGCTGTCCCTTCTCAAATTAACTTATCACACTGGCGTAGAACGGAAGGCGCACATTCGCTGGTGTCTAGGAACCTCAGCGGTGGACTCGACACAAATGACTTGTAGAGAGTGCTCGCGGCGACTGTTTGCACAGCCTTTGTGTACACACTTCCTTAGCAGTAAAATTGGTCCAACACAATCCCTCTTCCCTGACTTCTCATTTAGGATCCCCTGTCTTGTCGATGGCATCATCAGACTGGTCCTAGTCGATGTCAATTTCTACTTGGGGTAGCCTGTTGGTGGTGACGTCGGCGATTGTTGAGGACTATTAAAGACGTTTCTAAAACGGGCGGCGCAGAACTTCAGAGTACGAGTTTTCTACGAGGAGCGTTGTCTCATCAGAGCAGAGAAGCAGCGCAGTTCCTTTGGCTGTGTGGTGGTGGACTCCCCTGCATGATGAAAATCCGTCATTTCATTGCGCTCTGAGCATCCTTTATTCCCTCAGCTTAGCGACCCATAAACGCAACTTTCGTTCCTAGCAGCGATTGCTGCACCAGGTGGCGACATCTAAAGGCGGCCGCTTTGTTTGCATAGGTAAGAGGGATGATGTGAAGTTTGTGTTATTTATGTTTCCTAACGAGTACGTTGTTGACCTCTGTATCGTTTCCGTCAAGCCAATCCTGATGTTGGCGGCCTGCGCGACCATAAACGTCCCGGGTCGTTGAGTAAATGATGATCCGTGGTTGACACAATTGCGTCTTCATGGTGGCGTTGTCTTCTGGAATACGAAACTTCTCCTCGCGGCGAGTCAGCTGGTTACTGAGATCCAAACGGTGGTAAAGCACACCAGACAGATCGATGTTCAACTTAGCTGATAGTGGCCCGCCTTGTGGTCATCTGCGGAGTTGCATTTGTTGCCAGGGCAACAGTCTGTTCAACAGCGGACGTCATTAATCGTCTTAATCACGAGTACTTCGTGGTAGTTTTGCCTCCGAACGTGAACGCAGTCCAGCTGCTGATTGAGCAGCGAGCTAAAATCGACCATGTTGTCTTCTCCGATGTCGGAAGGCGGAAGTTGTTGATCATGAGGAGGTTGTGTTCCGCGAAGGTCTGCAGGTGGATAAGGTCGTGATTGCTGTTACTATTTCAGATGTCGATTTCTTGGGGGCACAACAGTCCCTGCTAGGCAAAAAGGTCTGTGCTGACGCAGTCATCGAGGTGGCCGAGGATAACCAGCGTGCCCGCCTCTGGCACAGTCATTAGCAGGGCGTTCATGTTATCGCAGAACGTGTTTTTTTCTCACCGTGGCTGGTCATTGGGTGGCGTAGGTGCAGGCTGGCATAGAGACGTGAGAAAATAGTTGATGCTCTGTGGTAGATAGGGCAGTCATTTAGGATGGCAAAAGACGCCAGCGACAGGTTGATCTGCTTTTCGACGGCCGCTCCAGGTGTCGTCTGCACTCACTTCCTCCAACTAATCCCGACTCAAAGAAGTGAATCTCGTTGAGATCAATGATCTGCACACTGTAGCGCGAAAGTTCTCAAGTGATCACTGCTATGCCCCTTTGCGATCAGCTGTTTGACGGGTTGTCTATTGAAACGATTATTCTAAGCTGACATGGTAAGTAGCCCATGGGGTGTCATGGGAGTTATTGTTCTTTGTTGCTTCGACCACGAATTTTATATCTACGAGCCACAGTCAGGTTACAGATGGTGTGATATACCAGCATTTGTTTAGAGCAACTTTTCAAATTCTCCAGCAGGCAGGTAAACAGTGCTATCCCTAAGTAGGTCTGCCCAAATCTACCGTGGGTCAGGATTTTTCAGTGGCAGAGAAACCCGAATAAGCCTGGGCCATTTACAAGATTTCATGTGACCCCTCAGTAGGCCAGAAACGGAGAGAAATTCGAAGGAAAGCGAGATTACCGCTTACAGAGACACAAAATACCGGATACCACCACCCGGTTTAGTCCGCCCCTCCAGGCGGTTACTGAGGTTTGGAAAATAAGCAAATCCTAGCATCGGGGAGCCCCAGATGAAGGTTGGGTATCAGCTAATGGCTGCATGGAGCAATTATCATGTGCAAGAGGTTCATGTGGCGACCTACGCGGTATACCCCTAGCTGGACTCCCAACATACCGAAAACCTAAGGGAACGCAGTGGCCTCTGTTGCACTGTGACCGCTCGGTTATTTTCACGTACGAAAACTTTTACTTAGCTCATGCAGTGACACATAAGTTGCTTTATAATTTGACATCAAAAGCAAGTTCGGGGTAATCTCTGTGTGATATACAGCACGAACGATATGATTGCAAAACAATACAAAAAGTGTGCTACTTAGGTGACTTCCATTTTCCACCTCGCAATCAAGAACTGTGTTTTACAGCAGAGTCTCTTAACATGTCTCTATTCAGCGACTTTACCTGTCTCTGGACGTTTTCCTAAAAACTTACGGTTCGCACGCCGTTTCGCCATCAGATGAATGCTGCCCTCATGTAATATTTTCGCTTTGCTCTGGCAGTCTTTTTGCCCCTATGTAATCCTCCTTCTCAAAGGCGATGGTACTCTCAGAGAAGGCCATCGTCAACTTCCTTTGCAATGATGAATTGATCTGTAATTCTTACTTTCTATTTTTTTGCCAAAGATTTTCTAGCAAAATAGGCTGTACAGCGCGCCTTTCGAATTCGGTTTGAAACTTCGACCTCCGAGGGATTTGCTTTTTCCGGGATTTCTGCCTACTGGACGCTCTGCGGGCCCATTTGGATTAAGAAATTGAAGCGTAATCAGCAATTCCTCGAACGATCCACTCAGAACTCCGACAGAACTTTCTTTGGGACGACCATACTCCTTCGTATCAATTCTCTGCCAACAGCACCGCGGGGTTCTCCAGATCCAGAAGCGGCTGAGTCGTTTGATATTTACTTCATATTTTTGGCTTGGTTAAAAAGCTTCTCCTACACCTTTAAATACTTCGCCCATACCTAGAATCCCTTGCGTATCGTTTGAATTAATAATGGGAGTCGACAAAACACCATCAGGACAATGTGCGAAAAACTCGCCGCAAGTGGGACTCGAACCCAGGTCCAGTCGTAGTGTGACCGGCGACATGACCGCTAGACTATCGGCGCACGCCCAGGTGACTGAAATAAATAAGGGAGTAAACATTATTCGTAGTACAAACGACACTATGCATGAAGGAAAGTCAATTGAGAAGGCCTTGCCACCTAGGATTAGCGCTCGCTCTCTTTATAGTTGCAACCAGGGGCCCGCAAAGCGTGCTTAAAGCGTTATCACAGCAAAACCTGTTAGTTACGAGGACGAGCCATGCACTGGATGCTCATTTATTCTGCTGAAAGTCCAAAAACTCGAAAAAGAGTTGACTGCTTTAAGGGAACTCGTGCAAGCGAACGATAGTGCGCAAAACGCGGTGAATAGCGCTAAAGTTAGCAAGAAAAAGGGAAAGAGCAAAACTCTGAAACAGCCAAAGAACAAAGCATGTGGAAAACCTCTGTGCAAGAGCGCCGATACCCAGGACGATGGGAAAATAGCAACGGAGTCTCTTGTTTCTATGGGAGACAACCCAAGCGAGCCATCAACTTCTCTCAGCCATTCCGCGTGTTCAACAGGACCCTCAGTTGGAAGTGAGGAAACAAGCTCATGGCAAGATGGAAAGGGTAAGCGCCACAACGGGAGTATAGAACCCCAGACGACTCCGGTGGATCTTCTGAGACCTTCAGCTGACAAGGCCACCGGAAACAGAAAAAATGAACCCCTTGATCGTCAGCACTGCGTAGTCGTCCAGGGTCTATCGGAGTCGGGTGCTTCTACCCCGAAGGAGAGGATCTCCGCTGACCTTAATATGCTTCAACACCTACTGAACGAAATGCTTAATTCAAATGAAAAGATAACCATTCGCGCAGCCTTCAGGATCGGAAATAAGGTGAGCGAACAATCAGAAACTGTGCGGCCACGACCTCTGAAAATTGTTTTGAACTGTAAAGAGGAAGCTAGCTTACTTCTGTCCAGGAAAAGCAGCCTCCGAAACTCGCACAAGGAAGTTTTTTTCAGCCGGACTATTCTCCAGCGGAACGTCTGAAACGCCGCGAATTGGTAACGGAGTTGAAGAGGAGACTTGCAGCGGGAGAGAGCAACTTGGCCATTTTCAGGGGACGAGTAATACAGAGGAACGCGATGTTGTTTTGGAACCAGCCAGTCATCATGATGTCGGCAACAACATAATATTGGCAAACCCGAGACAAACCGAACGAAGCACTGTCGAATGTTGCAAACTAAAATTCTTTTACACCAATGCTCAGAGTCTGTTTTTCAAGCTTGACGAACTGAGAATACAGGTAGACGATACTCTTCCCGATGTTATAGCAATAACAGAAACGTGGCTGTCAGAGGACGTTGGCGATTGCGAGGTAGCATTGACAGGATACCATTTGTTTAGGAGAGACAGGAGAAGCCGCCGGGGTGGAGGAGTTGCCATGTATGTCAAGAGCAACTTAGCAGTGTGTGAGAGGACCGACAAGATTTCTAACGACACAGAGGCAATTTGGCTGACTATAAAGGCGCGGGGATCTCAGTCCCTCGAAGTCTTAACTGTCTACCGGCCCCCGCAGGCGGATCCCGACCCAGATACTTGTCTACTGAAAAGCATAAAAGAGATCGCCAGCCGACCAGACGTTGTTATCATGGGGGATTTTAATGCACCATGCATTCAATGGAGCGATATGCATACGAAATGCTCGATGAATACCTTCGATTACCATCTACTAAAGACAACTCTGGAAGCCCTACTCACGCAACATGTCCTGTTTCCAACTAGAGCTCGTGGAGAGCAACAGGCCAGTTGTCTGGACCTCGTTTTTACCAAAGATCCTGACAGTATAGACGAGGTGTACTACCTACCCCCGCTCGGTCGAAGTGATCATGCAGTGATTTTATGCGAGTACTTGCTGTATTCTGAACCGTGTACAAAAGACAATACGAGGCCAAATATATGGAAAGGGGACTTTCGCCAAATGAGAGCTGAGGCATCACAAATAGACTGGGATGTTCTCTTCTCCGGAAACGTTAACGAGGACTGAAATTTATTCAAAGATCGTTTACTGCATCTAATGAAGAACCACTGTCCCTTATCAAAGCCTAGGACATCCAACCGCCCTCAGTGGCTTACACGAGAACTCAAAAGGGAGATCAACAAGAAAGGTAGGTTATGGAAAAAATTTCGCGAGAACAACAATAATGCAGCGTTTACAGAATACAAAATTAAAGAAATAAGGTGAAAATTCTGATTTTCAGGAGGCGACGGGATTTTGAGAGTAATTTGCTCCACCAAGTCGTTAAAAATCCGAAATTGCTCTACAGCTATTTGCGGAAAAGCACACGTAACAGGAATCCCATTCCTGTTATGAGGGGTGATGACGGCTTGGAGATATCGGACAGTACAAATAAGGCTGAGCACTTTTCTCAATTTTTCCG
>CACRXP010001183.1:94702-126789 GCA_902702965.1 Spirometra erinaceieuropaei | reverse complement strand
GCGGGCCACGTAAAATGGCAAATACTCCCGACCAGCCACTACGCCCAACAGAATTTCCAACCGTCTTGTCATTTGAAGTCGATGAGATCTCGGAGTGAGGATGAGGAGGATGCTGTAGTAAAAATCGCCCTCACCATAACGTAGTTCGTACACAAGTTACAGTGCGTGACCGATTTCATGAAATGTTGGTCGAAATTCTGAAATGCGTTTTCGATTAGGAAGGATTACTCAAGTGTGGTTGTTATACTAATTATAATGCATCATCATCATCATCATCATCATCATCATCATCATCATCATCATCATCATCATCATCATCATCATCATCATCATCATCATCATCATCATCACCATCATCATCATCATCATCGTCGTCGTCGTCGTCATCATCATCGTCAGGATGTGGGCTTTTGAATGCACTTTCTTCTGATCTACCACAGAAACCGTGCCCAGCAAAAAAATGTCTACTTAATTAGCATGCATTTTTCCTATTTATTTTAATGATTTAATGGTTTGATTTAAATATATTTTATAGAAAAGAGGCATAAAAATATGCGTTCTTTTACGTGTTTGGTAGGAAATCAAATTGACTTTACATTTTATATCCGAAAAAGTGTATATTTTGGTTTTTAAAAAAGTTTCCCAATTCCCGAATAATTTTGAGTCTGATCAGCTGTTACATTAGCGTTTAGCGATTTCATTGTGCAAGCTGCATACGTTCCGCGTAAGGAAAATCATATATTCTTCTATGCCTTTAAGAAGGTACTATATGGATTTCATATAACAATTGATACGGGCTGTGTTGTACATGTCACGAGAAACATCGGTAAACGGACACGGTGTATATATAGAGATCGCACCGTCCTAAAAACCTCAACATTAGAAACTTTTAAAACCGAAAGGTAACCTTCCTTAGGGTATAGAATGTAAAGGCAGTGTGGTTTTCTACCAAACAATTAAAAGAACGCATATTTTTATGCCTTTTTTCTATAAAATATATTTGAATTTATAAAACCATCAGAAATCAATGTGAAAAATGCATGCTAATTAAGTAGACATTTTTTACTGACCACGGTTTCTGCGATAGGTCAGAAGAAAGTGCATTCAAAAGCCCACATCCTGATGAGTCCGAAATATTATAGGATTATGCTACATTATAATTAGTATTACAACGCCACCTTATTAATCCTTCCTAATCGAAAACGCATTTCAGAATTTCGGCCAACATTTCATGAGATCGGTCACGCACTGTACATGCATCAAAGAGATGAACGGATCTCGCGGTAACTGCCTGCTCTACCGACCAGTTCATGTGTGTGTATATTCGTTCATGACCAGGCACCAGTAGTAAGGCGTTGTTGAAAAATGCTTAACAATGGAAATGGTAATAACTTTGTAAACCTGCGCTTTATTTTGTTTATGCACCTAGCAAAACCATTCCAATGAGGGACAAAGAAGTGGTACAGGATTATCGCTTTCTGCCGGAGCCCGACTTGCCGCCTTTACGTCTCGTTGCCTCGTGTGAGGACTGCCAGAAGCTAGAGGTCCTATCAACCCATGAAGACTGTAGTACTTTGGAGGGGATCACAGACCAGGAACCTCGCCGTTGTCAGCCAGATCATACCCGACTGCCATGCATTCAGTGTCTTGCCATTCGGCACAGACTGAAACCTTCGCCGCGGACCATCCGCCTGCCGGGTGAGATTCGCCGCCATCTCGTCTTTCACGATCGGCTACCCCTGGAGAGGGCCGCCGTTCTAGTTTCCAATCCCTCTCTTCATCGCCTTTACGAGACCAGTGTGGATCTTGTTAAGGTTGATCAGCCTGCCACTGGTCTCCTGCGGGGTCTGGACGCAAATTCTGTGCTGTGCAAAGTTCGGCAGGAGACGGCTTACTGGTGCACAGGTCTGTTGTACAGCCGATTTAAGCACTCTTCTGACTCCAGGTAAGGTTAGTCGGTGCGTTCTTTTGTCGAAAAATCCCAGTCTCCTTCTCTGACTTGCAGATATTTCTACCTAAACTGCAAATAGCACCCGGGCATCACGTCGCTAATTCGAGGGTGAAGGGACGTATAGTTTCCAACTGGCTCGATATCGGCGTAAAAAGGATAATTTCTCTCGCGTTAAACTTCCGCGAATTGCACATTTTCCCATCGTCGAGCATAAAGCAGAACTCTACGCTCGAAGTTCATACGTATGGATTGAAAAAACAGGCATCTTAAGAAATTTAATTAAGAAGACGGAATTCTTTGGTAAACGACAAACTTTGTGCAAATTTTCGAGGCTGGTTCCCCAGCTCTTTCTCAGACTATGGGTGTGCAAAAACAATTGACTTCTAAACTGAGTCTGACAAAGGATTTAATGATTGGCTAAGGTCTTTGCCAATGCATGTTAGTTGCAATTTGTCACCTCCTCGGGATTGGTTGAGCTAGTTTGAATTCGTTCAGATTGGAAAAGTTTAGAGATCCGGGAAGATTATTAGAAGAAGAAAATTGGCTCTCCGGAACAGGTTTATTTACCTGCTGACGTTTCAAAGAGCTGGGTCGGCTCTTCATTGTCAAAGCGTAAACTGCATCTAATCGATCAGAAATTTAATTTAAAGTGGCAAGTTGTGTTGGCCGGCCTCATGCTGATCGACTTTTTTATCTCCTCCCGCTGCGTCGGCCTCTCAGGCGTTTTTGCCTGTGCGCTTTATGAGTCACCACTCCGTCGAGGGGAGCTGATTGGACTTTAGTCGGGCGGTCGGTCTGGCGGTTCTTCTTCTTCCTCACCGAGTAAGCTCAGCGTCGGGCTATCTCCGTGCTGCCTTCTTAAGTCAGGTGTGGTTGTTTGGTCCTGAGGGCTAATGGCCCGATAAGAAACAATATTTTGCCCATCACTAGCGCCTGATAATTGTATCGTAGGTATGGCGAAACTTTATTACTTTTATATTGACTCAGCTGTGAAAAACTCGGCACCTTGAGCTACGAGGCCCCGCCGGACGACGCGAATTTTATCACATTTGGGTCAAGTTACCCGCCCAACCTACTGCAAGGTCTGGAATCCACCAAATCTGATACAGTAAGTTGACTGCCCAAGCAGGATTTCCTAAGTAATTCACCTAGAATCCGCCAGATGACTACCATGTTCACGTAATTCATAGATATTTTGGCAGATTTTGAATAATTCTTGACCCAAATGTGATAGAACTCGCGTCGTCCGGCGGGGCTTCGTAGCTCAAGTGGTTAGAGCGTTGGCTGTACTAAAGCCTCCCCTTACTGCGTTGGTTCGAATCCCACCGAGGCGCCAAGTTTCCCACAGTCGGGCCAATATGAATTATTCAAAATCTGCCAAAATATCTATGAATTTATTAGTTTCGTAGTAGAAGTGCCTAGGCTACCCTGATAGTTCCTGGTAAACGAAGTCCTTCCATGCGTTGTGAATCTACACTTGTCCGTTTCAGTTTTCCTTCCATGGAGAAGAAAAATACCTGATACCATTGGGCTAATTACCTATTTTTCGCTCGTGGGCCTCAAACTAGCTTCTTTCTTCTCTTAATCAGGTTACCCTCACCTTCGCAGTTGGCCTCATTTGTGCTGCTGAACCTCCGCGGACAACTTTACGGCGAGGATGCTGAAAAGGTGTTTGTGAGGACATTATTCTGTTTCATCTTGCACGTACAAAAGACGGCTCGACAAGCATATTTTCGGTAAATTTCCACCCGAACCAGTATAGTTGAATAGTAAACGCGGGTAGAAGTGGCAAAATGCGAGTGAAAGATTAAGTATGGGCAGTTAGGGATGTATAGACAGAATAACTTTACCGAATGGGGTGACCATTTCTGGCTTATTAACCGTCATTAACCGGCCATACTCAACCGCAGGTTTTGCAACTCTTGAGACACGATCCCGCGACCTGTTAGTTAGAAGTCCAATGTCCTGTCCACTGAATCACGTGCTTTTTGTCCTGTCGGTTACGATCATGTATATACGACAGTTCGACCGTTTCCGGCGATGTCTACCGTGTGCTCTACAGCAAGGTGAAGCATGGACGGTGACTCGTGCGTGAATTAGTTTACAGTGATGGTAGACTTGCACAGCATTTACTGCATTCTCTCCTCCCCCACCTGAACCCCGTGTCAAGGCAGAGTCAAGAAAACTGGAGGCGGGGGAGGGCGCAGGTGGATGGACCGGTCGAGCCCGCGCCTTGGCGCTCCACTCCACACCCCCTGGTCCACACAACGGCTATATCGCAGTTAGTAGCCAGGAATGGGGAATTGGACGGCGACCTTAACCCTAATCCTAACCCTAACCTCAACTTTAAACGTTAACCGTTAACCCTAACGGCAACCCTAACCGCAATCGTAAACGTAACCGTAGCCCTTAGACAAAGCCGTAACTGAAAAACCCAACCGTAATACTGAAACCTAATCCTACGCTCAAACCCTAACCGTAACCCGAAAACCTAAGCCTGAAGGCATAACCCTAACCCGAAAATCGGAAACCATTAACCGTTACCCTAATCCTAACCTCGAACGTAAAACGGAATCCAAATGGGTCAGATGTGATTATGGAGCCCCACAAAATAGCTCCAGTAAACAACCCCCCTCCCCGCCACCTGTAATACGGGACTTGGCTACCAACTGCGATCTAGCCCACACAACAAATGACCAGGTTTTTGATCAACAACAATAACAATGGGGGGCGGCAGGGGTCCCAGTGTGCGCGACGACTGTCGGCCACCGGGTCTGCCACCGAACCCCCGAAATGTTGGCATTTGTTATGTTGCGCATTCCGATACTGCCTGCCAGGATCCGGCGTGGCCCCTGTGTTGGCCCAGCGCATCTACCACGTGGCCCGTTTGGGGGGCACCGTGTATATACAATGTTAGGGGGGCGCACACCGATCGCGTTAGAGACACGCTCCACCCGTTGGGCCCTGAGGCTCAATCTCGAGCCCCGCCAGCAGCGCAGAATGACATTACCGACAAAGACAAGGGAGACTTGAATGGGCATTTCTTGAAGGAGGGGGGGGGGAGGGAGAAGCTGACCAGGGTCGGTGCCATGTGTACGTCCTAAAATCTTCGTGCAGGACGAAAAGGGCGGGTGGCTTACCATGAACCTTTTTAGGTCATTTCTTAGAGGTAGAATTAAAACCATGCCAGGGTCTTGTCTCAGTCTGAAAAAAAATTTCCAGCAAACGGTACTCTCCTCCCCCTGTTATTATCGAATGGCTGTTCACAAACCTTCATTGAGTGAATGGCCCTTACTCGTATAAAAATTTTCTCACGGATATTTACTGGACCGCGTATGTTGATGTTGACTGCTTATCTAGCCGACTGGACTGCTTCTCGTCTCACGTCTTCCATTTATTTATCTTCCCCATCTTCTGTCAGGTTTTAGACTCGATTTGCTCTCGGGGTTGCTCGGCATGTCCCAAAACCATTGCGGAAGAGTTGGGCGTTCTGCTCGTTTGTGACTATGCTGTCATTGCTTCCGTGTGCGACCTTTTCGTGCGCGAGAATACCACACTGGCAAGTTTTAATCTCATAAAAACATTTACTATTACCTGTTCAGTAGCCGCTATTTTTGCATCTTTTTATTCATGTGATTGCAGATGGAAAAGTATGCTCGAAAGCCGCGAAAGCGAACACTTCAAGCCGTTGTACGCAAATTGCTGGGAACTTCCACCTACAATGCGAGTAAGTTCCATCCGCTTCTGGCAGAGCGAGCAATTTTGGAGTCATACAATCGTATCGTCCCGTCGTCGAAAGCAGTTCCAATGGCATCGGACCTGGCTGAACGTTAGCCGTCTCTGATTGTATGTCGGTGCTAGCATTTTGTCTTTTTTCCTAACCTTGTCTGCAATTTTATTTGATAGCGCCTCTTCATGAACCAAAGCTTATTCATATACATACTTATGTGACAAACTTGATTGTGGTTCCAATACCGAGCCGTGGTCGTTTGATTCGAAAATGATTATTTCGGTTGTGTTTCATTGAATCAAGTTGAATATATTCCTGCAGCTGCTTAAGCATAAGCCCTTATCCATTTTTCTTCCGAACCGCTTTTCTAGTGGTTGCTATTTCACACGCTTTACGTTGTTCTTAATTTAATAAGAATTAGTCTTGCAAGTGCACTAGCAGAGTTATGTTGCACTTGAATTTTCTTCTTTTAACCTGTTCAATAAGATAAATATCGGACTAAATTATTCACCTGTTGGGGTCTTTGTCTTTGTAAACTGATTACTGGACAAAAAGATGTTTGCCTTGATGCTTGTCTTTGGGGACGGGACGGGTCGATGCGGAGTAAGGTGTTTCAGCTTCCCGATCTTTGTCGTTGTGTTCTTTCTCCATGTATAGTCTTACTATGGAAGACCGTCATTGATGGTCATAGCTTTAGCTGTGTGACGCAGAAATAGAAAACCTTCATCCTACAAATAGCTTGAATTTGTGAACGTCCTTATCAGTGGATAAACTTGATTGTAGCCAAGAACAACATGCGTCTGTGGTCTGTAATGAAATTATTGAGGCAACTATACATCAAAATTCCCCCTGCGTGGGTTGAATCCGAATGAATGACGGTAGCAACCAAACCTGTTGTTTGACCAGAGGCTTTCCCTGACGCCTCTCTCTTCAATTAGCCGGAAACACTTCGATGGTGTACGCAAACGTATACGTAAGGCTGGTTGACGACGGCTAATAAGTCAGAAACGACCATCCCGTTCTCCCTTGTCTTTGTCGATACCGCCTTACAGATGTGTGTATGTGTGCATTTACCCAGATGAAAGACGTTCCCTAATACGGCAAAGGCAATAAAACGTGCAGAATTTGATGTCGTCTTGAGATTTCGCGACTTATTCAACTGTTCACATCCGCATCCTAAATGAACAATTTTGTCTTATTAAGACGCAGCGATCGTACATAGTTGAATGAGAGGTCGCAAAGTCTCGTGACGTAATTAAATCCTGCATGCTTCGTCCTCTTTGCTTTGTTCAAATTTAGTCCCGGAAACTATGTTCAAAGTCCTCTTATAAGTTTCTTTCATCAAAAATGCTTTTTATGATATTTTGCAAATGAATGCCCATGTTTTTCATCTGTTTCCATAGAGTTGCGAAAATTCCCCTTGTAAAATTCAAAAGTCAATTTGGCGAACATACGTTTGCTTCCGATAAATTCTCTTCAGGCTATTGAAGTAAGGAATTAAAAGATACGGGCGAGAAGATAAGTAAGCTGTAGCTCGAGTTTGAAGAGGGAAGGGGAGGGGAGGGGAGAGAAGGGGGAGAGTGAAACACCACAATTCCAGTCAGTGCCAGGGAGAAGGTGGGTCCCGGCGAAGGTAATTACATGCTGGTAGCTAGCTTGGTGGCTTTGAACCATGGCAACTGTGGAACCTGTATGAAGTTCCTCTGTGCGCATAGGACCGGTCCGCGTAGCCTGATTGCAGCCGCCTCTGCCGTAGCCAACAAGCGCTGCCCAAGTAGTTTTGGACAGCTCGATGGGACCTTGTAAATAAGTCTGAAAGCCTCTCTGACGTCTACACGGTGGTCTGTATCCAGCATATGCGCGAGGACCGAGCTGTTGGTGTTCTTTATTTGACCCTTTCCTAGCCATGCTGCAAGATGTTCTTTTATTCTTTTCGACAAACGCCGGCTCGTGCGACCAATATATTCTGCCCCACAGGAGCAGGTGAAGGAGTAAATACACAAAGAGGTGGTCCGAGCTGGTAGTTTATCTTTACCCTCTCCGTATAGAATGGGACTGGTGGAGAACAGTACACGAGTGTCAGCCGCTGGAAAGGTCTGTGATACAGCTTGAGTTAGGCGTCTTCTTAAAAGTTCACTTGGTGCGTCCCCTTGAAATGGGACCCTGATGAAGAACCTTTTTTTTCCTGTCGTCATGTTTTCCTTGTAATGTTCCCGTAGAGACAAACTTGAAACGCCTTCCCTATGCATGCTCTTACTTGGCTGATGCTAGTGCTTTTTGTATAGCAATCAAAGAATTCGTTATTCTGCTCATTTTGGGACCACCTTCATCGTCATTGCCTAGTTGCATGTCCAACTTTTATGAATTCAAGTATGACAGTTCGATCGTCGTGACCGACGATGTCCACCGTGTGCTCCACAGAAAGGTGAGAGCAGGCATGGTGATTTGCGCGTGATTTTTTGTATAAAGTAATAGTAGGCTTACGCTGCATTTGCCGCACTCTCCTTCCTCACCTGCTCCCGGTGTCAAGACATGGTGAAGAAGACCGGAACCGAGGGAGGATGCAGGTGGCTGGCGCGTCCGGAGCCACCTTTAAGCGTGCCTCTACACCCCTGGTCCATAACAATTGACCAGGATTTTAGCCAACAACAACAGGAGTGACGCCTGGCGCGACCGTAGCCGCCCCTAGGCATGCCACCACACCCGGCTCGAGTTCCACGGAGTGGGAGTGCCATAGAGGCCATAGAAGCCATTGCAGACAGGCTCAGTCCACTGGTCAGCCTCTCAGCACACAAACACCCCACTGGGCTGACTGCGAGGACTGAGTTGGAGAGTCAGTTGACAACCTTCCAAGCCGCGGCACTTGGCGTGCCGTGATAGTCTCAGACTCGCCGATAAACACTTCCTACTTCTAGCAAAGTGAGGCCATGGTGGCCGTTTCTGACATATTAGTCGTCGTTACCCAGATATGCATGACCTGGGGTGCGGACCCAGACTATTTTGCCGCACCAGTTCAAACTGGCCAATGCATTCCATTCCTGTGGACAGAAAACAGCTGCTTGAGGTCTCTCATATGTCCGTGTAGATGTCGGCGGCTTCGAGTAAGCCAATGAGTGTCTTTACTGCCCCACAGCCTCAGCAATGTCAGCAGGCTAGCCAGGTCTTGCGAAGTTAGCAGTGACTGTCTTGAAGTATATGTATTATTCGCAATGACTGAAAATAATGTGCCCTTACCTTTGACATTTTCACATTCATAATGTCTAATTATGACTGGTATTGCGGTGCACAAGACTGCTTTACACAGTAACATGGCATGGAAAACGCCACAGCCCATAATTGTCTAGGGTTGCAGGAAAACTGACCGTCCTATGCATACGTGTTAGTATTTTCCTGTTTTGCACCATCTGCCTGGCTTCGTTTACGTTGCGCACTTGTTGAATGACATTCTTTTTGTAGGCTGGTCGCATATCAGTACACAGAGGGACGGACCCTTCGGCTGCACGAACCCCGCATCTCCCTGACGTTTTTCTGTACACAATCAAATACTACCGCTTCTGCAAAAAAATAAAAATTCAAACCTTTCAGATCTGCTTGGGCTTCTTTTACCCTAGGAAGCACCGTTGCGTGGTCGCGCATTACGTAGGGCCTAAGCGTATCCTGAGAAGATTGTTTAAAAATTAAGAAGCGTTTCTTTGTTTGTCAACTGTATATCTCATGCAGCCTGAAATTTCCTGTCTACTGAGTTCGTACGGTTTGATGGGCAGTCCCAACACCTTAACGGACTAGATTTTAGTTAGGTAATAGGTTTTTCGTCCTCCGACTCGAAGCCAAAGCGACGGATGTTGTTATTACACAGCCCGTTGACCTGTTCGTGGTTTCCGGTCCGTCACTCAACCTGAAAACCGTCGTTAGACGTCCTCTAAACCTTCTTCTTGCGTTTTTTTCCTCGTCTGCTCAGATTGTTGATGTCTTTACATGATGTCAGCGCACCACTTTTTACTACTAAGACCGGGGCATTTGGCAGAGACTGCCTGGATTTGTACTTTTAATGATATCCATTATAACTGATTGAGACAACTCCATGCTGCGGTCGCCGTCCGTCAGAAACAGGCTCGCATACTGTCTTTACAGTTGGCATTCCAGCCTCCCGGACCGTTGAATTCGGGAGGTGCGCAAGATTTGTGAAGTCAGTTACTCCGACACTCTTTTGAGGCTGCGGGAGAGAAAGTCCTGGCTGTTTTCCATTTTTGGGTCTACACTACTCATGAGTCAATTGTTTAGACTGTTCAATAGTGCTGTCAGCTGACTATGGACGCGCGTTGGAAACGCAGTAAGCTGAATTCAGGGAAGGCAGCCAGTCAGTCGGTATATTTGGAGTAAACGACAGAAGCCCTGAAAACTCCATTTAGAGGGTACAGATGCAAGGGAAAATAGTTAAATTGCAAAACTTTTACTTGCAGTTTTGGTAAGGAGAATTCATAAATCTAATAATGGAACATAAATGCGAAAGGGGTATGGTATTCGCGAAATAATTGCGAAAACTTTGTTCAGCGCATTCGAACCGTGAAAATTTCCATATGGACTAAGTTTGACGCACAAAAAAGGACCTGTTGAAATCATGTAAGTAGTATATTTATGGTCCGAGCACCATTTAGTGTGCACTTTCTATTGAGCAGGCAGATCAGGACCGAAAGTCACCGCTATCCTGCGGACGAAACGCCTATCCGAGACCTGGATTCAGAACTACAATCGAAACAGATCCCTGAATTCATACAGGTATATGCAGTAGATGTGCTAACTCATGAAGTGTTAACCGAAATTCTGAAATGCTCATTTGATTTAAGAAGGGTTGTCATATTAATCATTGCGCAGCTTAATCTCATAATAATTCACTTACTTCAGGATGCCGGCGTTTCAACAAACTTCTTTCAGTCCGCCTGAAGGGACCACATTCTGTAAGAAAAACAGCTACTTAAGTAGCATGAATTTTCTCATTGATTCCTGATGCCATTATAAATTCAAACACAGTGAAAAGCATGCTTGAATATATTCATTCTTTTACTAATTTGGAGAAAACTTACGCCTTCTTCAAATTTTGTACTCGAAGGAAGGGTGGAATTCGGTTTTAGAAAACTTTCAATTCCCGAATAATTTTGAACTCGACCCACCGTTACGCTTGCATTCAGAGTTGCCAAACAACAAGCTGTATATTTTCCGTGTACGGAAAATCATGCATTCATCTACGGTATTTAGAGAAGGCCATATAGGGTTCACAGTATTTGGCAGTGGATTTGAGCCATATTGTAAACCTCACAATGCAGAGATACGATGTTTTTTGAACGAGCATTTCAGTCTTAAAGATCCCATAGTAAGGAAATTTTTTTAAAACCTAATTATACCCTTCCTTTCAGCAAAAAATTTAAGAAAAACGTTATTTTTTATCAAACGAGTAAAAGAATGAACATTTTTATAGTGTTTTCCATTAAAAATACTTCATTTTATAATGACGCCCAAAATCAATGCGAAAAAGTCGTGCTACTTACGTAGTCATTTTTTACAGAGTGTAACTTTGAGGAGCCTGGAAAGAAGTTCGTTTAAAAGCCGGCATCCTTAAGTAAGTGAATTATTTTGGGATTATTTTGAACGATGAGTAATAGTACAACCCTACCTAAGTCATCTTTCCGAGATGAAGACGCATTTGAGAATGTCGGTTGACGTTTCGTGAGTTATTACATCTACTGCGAGTGATGATTGATTGCCAGCAAACCAAAAGCGACTTGTGGTTCCGACTGTTGGTTTTTGCCTTAGATCTTCGAATTTGACTCACTAAACAAGAAGGCACTGGCGAACTTTCGTTTTCAATTATTCGTTGCCCATATAGCCAACCTAATGGATTGACCCTCGGATCTCCGTTAGGGTCCATTTTAGCCTACTTCCTGGGATTGCCATAGGTCAGATTGAGAAATAATTGGTGACCTGCATTAAAACGACATCTTTTTATCTGATAAACAACTGAAATTTAACGAAGTTCTCAGTAAAAGAGATGAGATACGTTCGCTTGTGGAATTCGCGAGGGTCATTGGAATATATAATTCTCTGTATCGCTGTGTGTTACCAGTCAAAAGGTGCGATGATTCTGCTAGATATGTATTACGACAGTTAATGTGGATGGGACGTTACACCCTCTTCCAGTTAAGCCAGCCCGATCGCAAAAAGTAACCTGGTCCGCTGTTTTGCTAACGGGACGAGATGGTCCTGTTCTTCGGATGTACCGGAGAAAGATCTGACCAAAATAGACGATCTTCGTGACAGTGGATACCGAAGTGTTTGGTATCTAATAACATTGTTGGACGTCCCGCTTAACCAATTGACAGTTAAAGGACGAACAGAGAGTGAACAGTTGAGACAGTAAATGTCAGCATTTGGCGAGTACTTCTATGCGCTCATCGTAAGGTTTTTGCGGGTTCTCCGTTTACGTCCGAGCAACGGCAAAAGACCACCTTAGACCGCTTATAAGTATGTCAGCTCTCTTAGCCCCTCCTGCGGGTTTTATCTGTCGGACGATACGGCGTCTCTGCGAGGAAGTCAGAAGGGAGTTTCCAGTTAGGTTAGGAAGAAGCTGAACAGAGCTTTTTTCACCTACATCCTAACACGTCTGATTGACAGTGGTCATTAGGTGTGATTGGGGAGAGCCTTTGAGAGTGGTCTATTCGATACAGAATTTTCGCTTGAAGCCATCGAAGTAATGCATTCTGGCTACCACTATTCGATTGGAGACCTCAATGCTATGCTATCAGAAAAACCTTGGTTGGGTTTCATGTTCACAATGTCGTGACATGAGCTTCCCAATTTCCTTGCAGACTACTGAGCTGGAAATTTAGTGTTTTGTTCACCTGACAGTTCGACCATCGCGTCCGACAATGTCCACCGTGTGTTCCACAGCAAGGTGAAGCAGGCATGATGACTTGCGCAAGAATTAGTTTATAGTGAGTGTGAATTTGCACTCTGTTCTCCTCCACCTGGGCCCGGTGTCAAGGCAGAGTCAAGAAAATCGAAGGCGGGGGAAGGCGCAGGTGGATGACGCGACCGAGCCCGCAACTTGGCGCACCATTTCACACCACTGGTCCACACAAAAATTGACTAGGATTTTAGCTAAAAACAACAACACCATGACAGGTCTCAAGGAGGAGGATGACTGGGACAGCCGTGCCCATGACCGGAATTCTCAGCGGCATCACAAGCGCATCTATCGGTAGGGAACCAAGTGTCGGAGAACTGCCAGCGCGTACCAAACTGCGAGTGTCATGGTTTGTTGATCCTGGCATAGCAAACGCTTACAGACCTTACAGGTAACACGTGGCCCAGTATTTGCCTGGACCGGCAAAAGACCGCCTTAGACCGCTTATAAGTGTGTCTGTTCCCTTAGCCCCCTCCCCCGGGTTACATCTGTCGGAAAATACGGCGTCTTTGCAAGGAAGTCAGAACAGAGTTTCCAGTTAAGCTGGAAAGAAGCTGACCAAAGCTATTTTTACCTACATCCTAACACTTCTGGTTGGCAGTGGTTGTATGAGGAAAGGAGTTCACAAACATATGGGACCCATAAATTTGGTCTATAGCAATCAAATTTTTTCATCCGGCTGTTCTGTCACCCCTTCATAAATGAGGCTGACGACAGCGGCTTCGCTGCAATGCATTCGGTTTATTCACATACAACTTCATCGAACATGTCGAAAGCATTCAAGCTGTCGCCGCAGTCATGCGGCAGCACCCATATAACGGACTTCATTTCCACTTGGGGACGGACAGGGAGAGCGCTTTCGCCGAACACAAATATATAGATTGCTTTTAGGCGCCCATTCCGTTGTTGTTAGTTTTGCCACTCGTCGCATACGAGGTGGTCGTTTTTTGTAATGTCTGTCATCTCGATCGGAATTTGTGTATACTAGATAGCCAGAAGGGTTGGTTTTCATCCGCTGCTCTTCCTTACCCTAGACTAGGGACAGCTTATTCTTGAATTTTACTGCAGGCTGGTGTCCTTGACTCTCTATATGAAAAGCGTTTCAGAGGCGACGAAAGGAATTCTGAAACTTTTTGAGACTGGTGTAGCTCGTAAATCAGAATACACAATCAGACAGCGAATTATGCGATTCAAAGATCCGTTATCACTGACAGAATACTTGACTAACCGTGCCAACACCGTGACGCACGGTATCTTGGTGGAATGGCCAAACATCATGCCACAAGATCGTACGAACACAAGCTTGAAATTAAGCGCGCGGATAAGCTATCTTCGTTCTACGGTCGCATACTACTACAGAACCACGGTCTCGCCTCTCGGAAAACGAGTGATCGGCCGAGTCAATGAAAAGATAGTCGGACTGACCCTCGAAAGCTGATTCTCGACTGGTCCATTTGACCGATTTATAGGCCTGCAGGGGAGGGTATGGTTTGTACGCGGGGTCAGAAACAAGTAAACTAAGCAGACTGTCAAACGAAAATGGTGGTGAAAGAGGTTATACGGGTGGGGCCATCGGACGCACGGAAAAGGAGATGGAGAAAGTAGAGACGAAAACTGGGTTAGATCGCAGTTGATTGCCAGAAATGGGGAGGCGGACAGCCAGGTCCCTGTCGTACGGGAATGGTGGGAATGGGGGTTATATGGGTGGAGTAAATGGAATGGTTGATAGAGGAATGCTGGAATTTATAGGAAAATGTAAAGTTACCAGGGGAAGTATTGGGAAGTCTTAAGTAGGTAGAATAATGGCAGAAAATTAAACCCTATGCTTACCCCTAAAATCCAACACTGACCGCAACCGCAAAGCCTAACCCTAAGCCTCAAAACCGAAACGAAACCAAAATACTAAAACCCAACGGTAACCCAAAACCTGGCCATAACCCTAATCTTGACCCTAACCCTAACCTTAACCCTAACTCTAACCCTAACGGGAACCTAAACCCTAACCCTAACACTGAAAGCTGACCCTAAAACGCAAACCCTAGTCCTAAAACTTTACCTACGCCTAACCCTAACCCTCATTAAACCCAACAGCCTGACCGAAACGGGCAACCTGCCTAATTCCATAACAGCACACCTACAGATAACAAGTACCCTAGACAAGGTAAGCACACTTACTGACAACAAGTACGTACGTCGACAGTATCACCGTATAATGTCTGGCTGCCAACTGCGATCTTACCGAAAACTGCATCGAAAACGTTCTAGTGTATTTAGAAGGTAAACGGCAAGCAAGCGCAGGAATTCGAAAAAGTTACCAAAAACGGTAATCAGGGAAATCCATGCAAGTGAATAAGCCGCCGTCAACTAAATAACTGAAGTTCCGGTCCCAAGGGAAATAGTAACCAAAGGTAATTGGCTGCAAGCAATAAGCGACGTGAAAATAACGCTAACTGAAAACTATACCAGGAAACGCATTAACAGGTAGGAATTTACAATATATACAAAACTAAAAACGAGAAGGAACTCTAACAAGGTATGTTAAATGACAATAAGAAAGAATAAAAAAGCCAAGTCTAGTAATGTAAATTGGCATGGCTTACAATTAGATATGTAAGTATATGTACTGGAAATAAGTCATTGTATATAACGTAGATTTCAGAGCCAAAACAAAGTCACAACTGGACTATTGAAGCACAGAAAGTCAAGCTGTACATGTAGATGTAAACACCAATACCTGCAGATAGATGGTAGTTTCAAGTAGTCTGCAAGTGCCATGAGCGACCTCGTTCTCACTACATGCATCAGGATTCTGTGAGGGCGGCTTATATCTCACGCGCGTGGGAGAGCCATAGAGTTCACGGTAAGAAGGGACCGTTACAGCCTGTCCCTTCGTCTCGAGATGAACCGAGTTATCTCCTCAGTTGGCAACCTTCAACAAGGGAAAAACCTTAACTGCCCCAAATTTTGGCGAGCGTTCCCATACGTAAGGAACATCTAGGAAGCTGTCAGCCGCCTACTCACACCATTCGGAGTTAGAGTTGCACACAGACCAGGGACAACCATGAGGCACTACAGGTAATGAGGCCGAAAGACCCACAACCACGACAGGAAACGTCTGGAGTCCGTTGCCGGACCTGATGCAGTTGCGGACAAAGCAAATACATCGGAGGAACTGAGAGACTAATCCAGACGCGAATGGCCGAGCATGCAGGTGCAGTGAGGAAGAATGAGGTTAACTGCCAGATCGCGACGCATTTGACGGGACCCGACCACACCTTCAAGTTTGAGGAGGCCGAAATCATCGCAGGAGGTGACGACCGCGTGAGCCGTAAATTGCTTAAGTTACGGTTGTACGGCCCGCATTTAATCAACAAGCACAGTGACCTTCAGCCTCCATATTCTGTTCTGCGATTTTGCTTGGGCAAAATTAGTAGCCACGCTAGAGGGTATGGGTGACCAGCAGTCGCGGAGATAGTGGGCAAAATGGCCGAGTAATCGTTACGTCAAGAATCGACAACCGTGATGTAACCATGGCAATTAACGGCTTGAATACGGACTGGCTATCGATGGTCGCATTATTTGTGACCCCCAGCAATGAACGCGATTACTGCCGAATATAGTAGCTGTGTGGTCGCCTGTCAGCGGCGCCCAATAAATACTGCTCACTTTACCCTTTTCAGCGATTTTCTGTAATGGTGGATTTAAGCGAAACTCCGAAGCCTCACGCCAATAAATTTCTTGTCCCAACGATCACATCATTATCGTCATCATCATCATCACCATCACCATCACCATCACCATCACCATCATCATCATCATCATCATCATCATCAGCATCATCATCATCATCATCATCATCATCATCATCATCATCATCATCATCATCATCATCCTCATCATCATCATCCTAATCGTCGTCGTCGTCGTCGTCAGCATCATCATCTCCATCTTTTTCTTCGTCCAAACTACCTCCTGTAGCTTGCGTACTCGCTTCTATCGACAGGAGAGCAAAGTTACGCGAGGCCGACGACCGACCTCCCCCCGAAAAGATAAATGGGAAATGCCGGAGAATTTTTTTATAACAGTTGGTTTTCCTATTAGAATACCCAGAGGAGATTATGCACTCCTCTTTTATTTGCCTGAATGGAGCCGAAGGTTGAATGAGTGTGGATGACTTTTTACGAGAGGTTGTTCAAAATAAATGTCCATCTGCTACTACGAAAATGTCGTCTGTATGTCGGTTATATAAATCGAGGTACGCCATAATCTACTCATCGTGGATCTGACAGTAAAACTGTTCATTGAAACTGAATTGAACGTCCGTTGTGAACTAAGAGAGCATTTATGACCCATATGTTTACCAGGAACACTTTTTTAACCTATATGTAAAATGCATAGTCAGCTGATGCCCTTAGTCATACTCCTACAAGTTTGACCTAACCCTGTTAGTGATGCACGATGGAAGAGAGAATGAAGCCGATTATGTGTAACCTTTCATTACTATGATGAGTTATATGTGCAGATGAACTGTCACGGTCTCTCAGGAGTCGCCGCATAAAAGCGCGCCAATTGGCTGGATAACTCAGTTTCCAGAACGAAAAACCAGACTCTAATGGCATGCCTTAAATGTAGCGAATCTCACCGATATAACATCTGAGTGTGCGAGGTGCTTCGTTCATCCGTTCTGATACCATCGCACTTCGGTACATGTACAGCAAAGCGAGCGGCCAACCAGGGCATTTTCGATGCTTATGTCCGGTCATCCCAAATCAAAGCCTCCGCCTCTTCAAAATAAGATATGGAGGAGAGAATGAGGCCGATGTTCCGCATGTCCTCTTCGCTATGCTCCAGGTTGCACGCAAGCATTAAAATCTCCCGCATGAGAGTGGTTGTCGCTAGCTTCGACTGGCAGATTATCAAGTTCAAATGATTATCCAGTCATCGTAGGGGCATTTACGATTGTTGCCCAACTTGACTTGATAGAACGTCCGCACTTCCAGCATCAAGGGCTCGCACAAATTCTGATGCATTCTGCAGACAATTCTGCTGCTGGCCAGAAGTGCAAACGATCGCTGGAACAAGAGCTTTATTCACCTGACGTTTCGGACTCACGCTCGAACGCATCATCAGAGACAGTGACAGATACGGTTGTGCGTGCACAGGAAGTTGCAGTACTGATTGGGTGCAGTTGCTGTGCTACCGCAATAAAATCGGCCAACCAGTGCATGGCGAGACCCAAAGATACGGCTTTGGCCCGATCCTATGGCCTCCCCAAGGTGCACAAGGAGGCGCTCTCCTCCGGCCCATCGTATCACTCAAAGGCACTCCAACGTACGGACGGGAAAAATGGCTGTTTTGGCGTTTCAAATTTCTTACCGGTAATTCGGACACCACGGTATGGTCGTCAATACAGTAGCTTAAAGTAGTAGGAGTAGCTTAAAGGGGTAGGTCTCCTGCCAAATGAGGTCATGGCATATTTTGATGTCACGTCCCTCCTTCTATCCTCCAAGATTTGGCAGCGGAGTGACTCCTTCAAAGCAAATACCATGAAACGTAGAGTCACCTCGGACATGTCCAAGTCCTTCAGTTCCTGAAGTTATATATCAGGATGTACTTCACGTTTGACGGAAAAATCTATGAGCAGGTGAAAGGAACATCAATGGATTCGTCGATTTCGGGACTCATAGCCGTGGAGAACTTAAAACGGTTAGATTCGGTTGGAGACCTAAATTCTAAACTCGGTATTTGGGCGATACCTTCATCGTCATCGGACGGGATCAGTGCGAACGTCTTGCCGGACATACAAGTTATGATGAAAGAGGAAGAAAATAACCAGCTGGTATTCCTTGATGTCCCCGTATGTCGCAATGATTGTGGTGGCCTAGAGACCACAGTGTTCAGAAAAACGACGAACACGACGCGAATACTGAACTTCAACAACAACCACCCAATCAGCCACAAACGCAGTTGCGTAAGGACGCCATATCGGCGTGTCGAAATGCACTGCAGTGAATCGGAAGATAAGGTTGCTGAATTCCAATATCTTCGACGGGTTTTTAGAGAAAGTGGTTACCCGCGCAACTTCGTCAACCGGTGCATGTGCAAACGAGACGAGCGACAAAATCGCACCGACCCCAAATTCTAGCGAGCGATCCCGTACATCAAGAACGTCTCCGAGGCCATTAGTCGCCTCCTCGCACCACTTGGGGTTGGAGTTGCATACAGACCGGAGGTAACCATTAGGTGTTAGGTGATGAGACCAAAAGACCTACTGTCATGGCTAGAAACATCTGGAGTCGTTTACCAGATCTGGTACAGTTGCCGGCAAAGCAACTACGTCGGAGAAACTAAATGACTGTTTCGGACGCGAATCGTCGAACGTGCGGCAGCAGTGGGACAAATGACGTCAGCTCTCAAGTCGCGGCCCATTCGACGCGACCCGACCACACATTCAAGTTCGATTAGGCCGAAATTCCCTCGGGAGGAGACAATCGCGTGAGTCGCTAGTTGCTTGAGTCATGGTTCACAGGATACCAATCCATCAACAAGTGCAATGAAATCCCCACCCAATATTTGGTGCTGAGACATAGTCTGGCCAAAGTAACTAACCCCTGGCCGGGCCGAGCAATCACCCCACCAACATCCAACACGGGTGATGGAATTTCAGCAATTAACAACTTGCATGCCGGCCTTCAAGCAATTAGCGCACCAGCAGGCAACAATCCTCTATAAAGGGGAGAGCGGTTAATTATCACCGGTATGCAGTAGCATAGCGACTGTATTCTATAAATACTGCAACTTCCTCTGCAAGAATCACTCATATCTGCCACTGCCTCTGATGATGGGTTGGAGAGAGAATCCGAAACGTCGGGCGAGTAAAGCTTTTCTTCCTGCGATCGCTTCTACTTCTTATCACCTAGTTCCTGAAACTCACACCTTCGATTGCATCGAAAATTCTGCTGCTGTCTTCTGCAAGGCCGCGTTTTATTAGAGAACTATTCTAACCGCATCCAGAAATACTGTCACTGTCATCGCACGTAGCCGTCAGGTCCCCACCATCGCCAACACTGGCCTATGACTCACGTTGCCGCCCAACAACTGCTCGGCCCCACCACTGTGTCCTCCAGCGCGCCGACCGCAGTCTAATTATGCGGTATGCGCCCCGTCTAGCAGCATCTACGCGGGGGTATATGGACCGCGGAAGTGCTGAATAGTTTACATTATTAATGGATAGTGTGAGAGAAAGGAGAGCGATCTGTGCAGAGGCTGTCCGTGCGCGTGGTGCCGCGCGCGCACGGCTTTTGTTTTTGTGCTGCAGTTAAGCATTCCGACGATTAGTGTATGCAAAAATCGCTGACCGAAGTTCGGCCGAATGGTGAGTGCATGGAGTTCCTTAAGCTAATTTTCGCGCTTGAAGCGTGCGGCACAAGAATCTTGGGGTATGATAGCACAGTCTGATGTATCCATGATTCTGATGCCAAAGAGATGCATCTGCCGTTAAAGTTAGCTATAAATTAGCAAAATTCCCAGGAAGCAGCGAACGGATGTTTGAACTGTATGCATTATCAGCTTAATTTCGCATAGGATCGTCCAATACTTTGGTGGTGAACTGTACATGAGGAACGGGTGTTTGCGTGGTTTTGCAGGCACATTTTAAGAAGTTTAGAGCTTCTGAAGGTTAAACTTTCCGCACTCGGAAAAATAAAACGAAACTGTGTATTATTCCACCAACCATCACTGATCTTTAAAATATTCCTGACTAGGAAGCTCCGCATTGCATTAAGAAATGACAATTAACAATTTCTCTAATCCCATTCAAAGTGAGATTTAAGTAAAAATTCGTGGAAATTGGAGGACAATTACGAGGATCAGTTGTTTATTCATCTAACAATTCGAACCGCCACGAGAAATATCAAGTAGACCTTCAGTACTTCATTTTATTAAGGTATCATTTCGAGGTCACATTCCGAACTCCAACGGCAGCGTTAATAGACGTGCAGGTGTGAGCCTATATTATTAAACATTTGACGATCGCAGAATATCTCCTGAGTACAACCATCTTTAAGACCGAAAAAGGTCACTTCATCAAGAGATTTGAGGAGTAGGGGAAGGAGGAGGAGGAAGAGGAGGGGGGGGGGAGAGTGAGGATGAAGCACTACACGAAAGAACGGTTATGTAGTACGCTTTGGGTACGCATTATATAATTACGTTTTGGTGCCAAAAGCACTAAAATCGGAAAAATGTACATCAATTAAGTAAAATTTTCAAAAAATGCAAAGTTCACGGACGACTGGAAAGACCGCATTGCACAGCCAACATTCTGGCAAATATCAAACACCTTGGGATTTTGCCGCCTGCTAACCAACACCAGAATCTAAACCATAATCATTTACAAACGAAAGCCAAGTTTAGAATTTCAGCTAGGGCACAAATATACATAGAAAAGGCGCGTCGACAAAGACAAAGGCCATAATGGGCATTTCCGACGTGCTAGCCCTCATCATTCAGCCCATCAGCTCAGCTGAGAAAAACGGAATTTTTAGAGGCCACTCATTCTGACAACTAATGCACCAGTCGACACACCGACTTCGACGTTGTGCACGACAATCCCAAGGAATAGTTAAAAAAATGTTAGCCAATCAGAATGTGATTCTAACCCGCAGTAAGGACTGACTGGCTGGAGTGAAAAGGCAATATCGATTTTTAGGCCTGTTTTAATTTTAACTGTTTCGCACACTTGCTACATATCTGATGACAAGTCAGGGAGCCAAAGTCAAAAATTTACAAAATTTATTCTGTTATTTTTTCCCAAAGGACTTATTTTTTCGATGCATATATATATATATAAATTCAGAACAACATTTGTTTTGTTTCCAAAGAACCCGACCCACTTCGAAGTTGCTTTCTTCGGATGCCTATTTCGCAGGCATCCCAAGAAATATAAATTGAAATCAAAAACGTTCTTTGGGAAAGGGAGAAAACTTTATTTAGTAAGTAACCATTAATGATTACTCTTTTTCGGCTAGCTGGCAGCTGTCCGCGAGTATGTACAAAATCCCTTTTTCACCTTCCCATTTATCGATGTTTTTCTCCGACGACTTGTAACCAAGAGGGAATTCAAAGGCGCTTGCCTATATTTCCCTTAATAAACTGATACTGATACTGGAATAAATTTTCGACGTCGGTTCCCCGTTTCGTCGTCAGGCTAGAGTAAATGTGCTGAAAACAATTAAAATTTCAAACGTGCTACAAAATCAATACTCATTTGGTGCCTCCGCTAGTAAGCTGCCGTCGTATCAATCCGTATTGATCGGCTTTCGTCTCTTCCACTTTTCTCTGAGATTCTTGTACGTGACATCTAACTCGATATGCCTGTTGATGCATGACTCATCGGAGTGCATGACTTCAAGAAACTCTCGGCCTTTTTTAGATAGGCAAACTCCGACGATGCGAGTTTTGTCCCATGCGAAATTGTGCCCAGTATCAAGAGTGTGCATGGCCATTTGAGGCACAATTTCGCATGGGAAAAAACTCGCATCGTCGGAGTTCGAGCCTCGGGTGTGCCACACTTCGGGGTTGGGTATGACTGGCTGACGACGGCTAATAAGCCAGAAATGGCCATTCCGGTCTCCCTTGTCTTTGTCGGTAATATCATTCTGCCTGTACGAATGACTGCTCACAATATGGCATTCCCTAGAGCCCATACACGTATTTTGTCGATGATCCTGCTGCCTAGGGACTCACCTACGCGGGTTTATCTCCTCGGTGGTGGCTGTGCGATTACATGCGGGGCTCTAGATCAAGCTTCATAAGGCGTTTAGTTAGCGTCCTGTCCTAGTTCTATGATTCGGGTGCTACTTAAGGACTGCCATCTTGGATCACATAAAGATGACGGATTTTGGGTTAAGCGGCTAAAAAGTGCATTGAACTTATCGACGAAGACGGAACTACGCTACTGCGGTAGGTGATTAGTAGGCGGTCCAGAAAACGGCGAACAAAACGGGATGCCCAGGTGAGGGGAAGTTTTGAAATATAAGTCACTCATGTAAGGATGGGGACGAAGTCCCAGTCCACAATCTATCTTTGAAACAACTGACGCTTGAAAAGTGAAAGTGCTGGGTCAAGAAACTTGCTTAAACAGCACAGACGTCGGTCCGATCAACCACTTAGTCACAGATGAATCAATTCCCAAACAAATGGAAAAATTCGACGGAACAAAGCATCTCACCCAACAGCAGGTAGCTGCCTTGGTGATGATGCATGAACCGCGCACAAGCATTACGAGTATACAGCAGGATGCTCTGAAGACACTGAGCGCTAACACGAGTAGTGCCATACATCCAGCATACAAAAAGCGTTCTACAGTCGTGTCGGATAAAGCTGACTGCATTAAGAAGGCCAACACACTACTGGAGGATACACGGGCGCACCTCCGATGGCATGGTGAACCGACGGGGAGACTGATATGACACAGCTGGACAAAACCCTCGCCGATACGCAGACGAACAAAGTAATATGTAAGTCGTTCCGGGTGGAATTAAACCGACAGATGCAGCCGCAGCAAGAGTCAAGGGATTGTCTACAGTTCACCACAAGTCCGATGCTTCCCTCCGGCCAATAGTGTCATTGGGCGGCGTACCGTCATCCAGTCTGGTTAAATGGATATTCCGACATCTGAGGTCTCTCATCTCATGCGCAGCCACAGCGGTCTGTTTAACTACTCAGTTCCTGGAATGGCTCCGGGGATGCCACCCACCGCAGACGAGGTCATGGAGTTATTTGACGACATCTCCCTCTTTGCTTCGATCCCTCAGAACCTGACAGTTGAAACGGTCAGGGCACTGTTTCAGAATCAGAACGATAAAAGGGCCAGACGATGAAGCGGAGACATCTGGTTCAGCTTCTCGAATTCTGTCTGAAAACGTACTTCATCTTTGAGGGGATCATGCCCGAGCAGTTTAGAAGGACGCCAATGGGAGGGCGGCTCTGCGGATTAATTGCAGAGGTATTTCTACAAAAACTAGCGATTCTGAATTTTGGAACTTACAGTTCAAATTTTTGAGTCTGATATGTCGACGATTCCTTTGTCATCATTAAACGAAAAATGATCGAAGATTTCCATAGTGTCCTAAGTTCCGTTTTCCTGGACACTCAGTTCACAATGGAGGCCGAAAGCAGCAATTAGTTGCCGTTGCTGGACGTTCTCGTCCATTGAAAACCCAATGGGCACCAAGGAGCGACGGTGTATGGGAAGGTCGCCAACACGCGCCACATCCTTGGCTGTCACAGTAGGCGACCGTTATTTCACAAATGCAGTCGTATGCAAGCTCTCTATAGAAGGGCCAAAACACATTGCAGCAAGCCGGACGACGAAAAGCGAAACTCCGCTACTTTCGACGACCCTTTATCGCCGACGACTCCCTATGTAATTTAATCGAGTGCGGTAGGCAGTCTAGGCCAAGCTAGACCAGAGTTTGATGATAGGACAGCCTAGTGTCTGCGAGCGCATGAGGCAGTTTCCCACTTTCTAAGACAGCTGGAGATCAGCATAGCTCATCTATTGCAGTCAACTATTCAACGTCTGGTCATGAGAATTAAGGAACCCCTGCCATGACGCAAAACAAGAAATATAATCTATCAGGTCCGATGTAACATTTAGGGGGGTTACTGCACCGGAGAGACCGGTAAGCGACTAGAGACCCGTGCTAAATAGCATGTGCTGGTAGTAAATATGATGGATCCATTGTCTCTGGTGCTGAGAGACTGTGCACACTGGACACCTGTTCGCCTTCCATAATGCCGAAGAACTGAGTCAATGAAATGACCGACTGCCACACGAAGACAGCCTCTATCAGCAGTTTTGTCGCCCCCCCCCCCGCAGCCAACTAAACCACTGGACACAGTTTAACGAACCAAAGGGCAGGCATGAAGTTACGCTAAACGTAATTCCAAACATGAAACAACATACGACGGTTACGCACGCAGCCGCACCACAACGCGATAATGACGAAGGCGTAGTCATCAGTACCGCTACATCAACCACTACCACTTCAGACGAGGAGAAATGCAGTCAGAGGGGCGCAAATAAGACTAGTAACCTAGGGCGGCAACGATAGCTTATTGGGAAGAGGCTAAGAGGGGTTAACGTCTAAACGTCGGCCCCGACGATGGGGATCCAGATTTACAACATTCATTCTCTTTACCTCTCATCCACCGCGACTATAGAGATGACCCCTGTGCGTATGCGGGCAAGGAGCGCCAAGGCAGAAACACCGACCCTTCAACTTGCCCAGCGGGACGCATGACGATTAATGGCTTCCTCCGTCCGCCTTGCCGTGCCGACTACTGTGATAACGCCTTGTTAACGTGGCCGTCATACCACTATAAATTCCACGAAACACGATAAAATAATCAACTTCGACGATGGGAGCTTGTTTGTTTTTGCTTTTTTGCAATTTTTAGTAGTTGAAACACTACTTGTTTATGGAATGGACATTACGCGGTTATTTCGCAGTAGATGATTGCTTTCGACTCAAATTTTGCTTGAAATTCCGGATCTGACTCTGAAAACCCATGTGTCAGACACTTAACCCCGTATACTGTACTCAGTAATTTCCGAAATTATTAGCTTGATATACATATATGCGTACATGTAGATGAGTTGGTGCAGACGAAGACAAGGGAGACCCGAATGGTTATTTCTGGCTTATTAGTTGTCACAATCTTGCCATGTCCAACTTCAGGTTAGATCATCTGCGTTTCGAGCACCCCTCTACCATCATTAATATTCCCGATCGCAACTGACAGGACAGTGGACCCGTGGCTCAGTGGTGGAGTGTCGTAATCAACGAACAAAGGTCCAGGGCTCGGATCTCAGGTGGTCCCTACGTGGGGTTGGGTATGACTGGCTGGTAGCTAGTAGGTCAGAAATGGCCACCTTGGTCTTTCTTGCTTTTGCTGGTATCACCTTATCTTCCTGTATTACTAGTCGCTATGCGACTGCCTTCGAGGAAAGAGCACGTTCCATAGCCTGGTCGGCGATCGCGGCCCTACCATAGGACGTAGAACAAATTTTCAAAGGCAGGTAAAATTTTGGATGTGTCTGAAACCCACTTCCTATTTGACGTTTGCTCCGTCAAGCGGCCAGCGTGTGTGTCGCCCTGTTTTGACTGACTCTCGACTCCTCCATTTCTCCCTGAGGTTTTTGTACGTGGCATCCAGCTCAGTATGCCGATTGATGCATAATTCATCTGAGTGTGTGACCTCAAGAAACTCCCGGTATTTCTTGGAAAGACAGACACCGACATTGCGAGTTTTGTCCTAATCGAGTGTGTGTCCGATTTTCAGGCTATGCACGGCCACTTTGGACAGATGGTCTCGCATCTCAATTGCCACTTGGTATTCGTTAATGCGTGTAAAGGCAGACTTGCCAGTTTCACTTCAATAAACGCATCGCAGGCACCACGTGGGATGGTGTACACGATTTTCTTCTTACCCAAATGGCCACCTATATCCATAGGGTGTAAAAACTGGCTGCGTACTGTAGTCGTCGGTCTGTGTGCCACTTCAATTTGATGTTTTCTCAGGTACCTTTTAACGAATTCATGCGCATTCTTTGTGTAGGAAAGAGTTCTCCAAGTATTTAATTTGCGCGCCTGATTAGAACTACCTAGTTCATTTTTTAGACTTTTGCTGTCTCATGCATTGGTATGCAAAATTTTTAAGTTTCCTATTCTGAGAAAATATGTTGAACAAGTAATTCAGTTCCGGTCGGGAGCCTTCTTCATCGGAATGATGCGTTTTTACTCGTCTAGGCAGACTGTTGACAACACTCCATTTTTGAGAGACAGGACGGCTGTTCTCGTAGTGTAGAATGACTTTCGCGTTTGCCTACTTGCGGCAAACTGATGTCCCTACTGTTTCGTCTGTCTTTCCTGAATCAAACAAGTCTCGACTCGGAGGTAGAGGCCATAGGCCAGCAGCCACCGGCCAGGCCGAAATCAATCAAGTCACGATAGTAGAAGGATGACGACAGAGATGCGGATAGATTAACACAGGACCACTTCGGGCTTTCGTAGAACAGGAGAATAGGCACCCTCCGTAGTGCGCGTAGCTTTACGCCGAATTCCAAGAGGAGGGGAGGGGTTAGAATTAAAATCAGGGTCTGGGTTAAGTTTTGGGTAAGCGTTAGATTGAGGACTAGAGTGCGTTTTAGAGTTAAGGCTAAATTTAGGACACATGAAGAGGTGTCCTGACTTGAATTTAACTCAGGGCCACTTGCAATACAGGAGGGTTCATATTCCCGTGTCCAACCCTATTTTCATTCAGTCACTCATGGACCATTATTTTTGAAAGCAGTTGTTTATTCATTCGACGTTTTGAACGTTTACTCAAGCCCATCGTCAAGGTTGAAGAAAGTGACAACTAATATTCCTCTGCTGACAAGGACCTACAGCTAAGGCACTGATTGGTATGCAGCTATGAAATCAATATCCTAAGCCCCTGATTGGTATGCAACTGAGAAATCAGTATCATAAGTCACTGATTGGTATGTAATTGAGAAATCAATAGCCTGCTTCTAGAGTCCTTAGTCGAATATCATGTTTCCTGCGGCAGGCGAAAAAGCAAGTCATCTGACTGGCCCAAGACTCTCGTGCGCCTCGAAGCAAGGTTGTATCTTGGCAAGGACGCGATCGGCCATCAAGGAAGATATCCCTTCCGTCTCACAGCCAGCTCACCCTCGCACGTTTCACCATCAAAATTAGCTTGCTTTGAACAGTACTGGCTCTAGATTCTGGAGGAGTATAAAAGTACACGTGTACATTTCGCTTGTTCCGAAGTCAGTAAATTTTGACCATAATTATATTTTGTCAGGCGGAACCTATCGTAATAAACATGCACTTTTGCAGTTGGAAGAGTCTTCTGGGGCTTGGGTGGTAACAGACCAGAAGCCAAAAAATCTATAAACTTCGGTAGGGAGGAACATAAATGACAAACCGTTGAGGGGCACCAATGGGCTGAAAACTAGATTTCCAAGAACTTTAAAAATGCTGCATGAATAAATTAATCGGCGATCAAACGTGGGGTGCTTAGCCAACAGAAGCAAATAGACGAGCTGCAGGAATTAGTCATGAAGACGATCGCTGAAACAAGAGCTTTATTCCCCCGAAGTTTTTGATTTCTGCTCGTACCCATCGTTAGAGACCAGAGCAGATATGTTTATTTCGCTGTCTATTTTCAATGGCTAATGGACGATGTAATCATTATGGGGGAGTCAAGCTTAACACCCTACCTATATTTGTTGCTATGCAAGCTAATTTTGTACATTCTATTCTATCATATCTTAATCTAGTTATAAAGGCTAATCAGCTATCCTAGTTAACATACCACTGACAAAACTTATGGGTCTGGGACTGATGTAAAGCGGGTTGACGGGAATCCGATACGCATGGTAACAAAATCTGCACCCAAGGACCTGGCCTTCACGGTGGGCCTTCAGTTCGTCTAACGCCTCCGTTAAGGAGCTTCTTACAGTATATATCGACGACTTGACATTGCGCTTTATAAGACCTAACAACAGGGGCGTTTACGTTTGCGTTATACATTATCAACTGGTATTTATATAGTCGAGTTTATCGCATTTAGACGATCTCCTCTACGTATTTTCCGTCTGAGAAAAGGGCTTTTGTTTTGGAAATCTTGTCCAAAGTCTGCTCCTAGATACTATCCTTCGCTAGCTTATGTATAAAAGTTCTGTTAGATACCTGACTCCAGGACCCCGTGAGCATTGGTGATACCATAGTTGCGACATTAAACAGTTGAGGGTCTGATGCTTTCTGCCTTACGGATGATTCAACTTGCCAAGTGCGCTGCTCTCCATTGCACGAAGCTTGGAAAACTCAACAAGGGTCTATTGGACGACGCCATCTCAAATCTCACTGCAAAGGCGAAAACAGTGCCTGCAACCCAATCACTGTACCGTTATCCCCCCGCAGCTTCGTTGGACTTTCTGGCGATAAAACAAACAACGCGTGCCTCTCCGCACTGAGCTAAGCGGCATTTTTTGAAGGATAACTAACTAATGCACTTTGTTATGCTGAAAACCAACTAGGGGCTTAAAACTTGTACTCCGCTGGCGAAGGGTGGTGTAAAGAGCGTATTTCCTCTGTAGCGGCGGGTGAGTTCATAGGCATTTGCTGAATCTTTCTGGAAGACCAAAACATATCGTAAAGCTACCACGTGAAAAAGATTCCGCGACCAGTTTTGATCCTCCTGAGATGACTGTTTCAATGTCCCTTAATGGGGCTGTTGTCAACACTCATAAAGTTCCTCGTATTAAAATTTCATCCCTGATCAACAGCTTCCTAGGAAAGCGCAAATACCGTTTGATAACGAGGACTACATTCTTCTTCTTCTTTATTGTGTGCTCTCTTGTTTAAAAATAATTTTGGAAAACACAGAATAATTATGTTGCCAATTGTGCGAGACAGATAACTTGTGCTAAGCAGCGAGCGTCAGCGGGGCCTGAAGAAGTGACTGCTATTTCACACCTTAAGTCCTGGAATCCAAAAGACCTTCAGGATTATCATGTCACCATCAACAAGGTTAAGTAAGTAGCCAACTTCGGTTTTGTTTAAATTCCTAGACCACGTGTTTGCGGTGAGGCAATATCGTCTCTGATAAGGCTAAGTTACAGCACGATCCCCTTTCCTGTGATCCTGTCTTGTTTGAGGCTAAGATTCTGGGGAAAAGCGATAACATGTCGTTCGTAGTGCTGGCTATAAATGCAACGAACCCTCACTCCTTTAATCGCAGAGAAATCACCTCTTCATTATTTCCTTAAGCTGTGATCTTAAAGGGAAGATCCAGTATTATCAAGCATTTCTTGCTTTGCCAGTTCCAACCAACGCTGTCACATTAGTGCAGCAGCATACTCGGTGAGGAGATTTTATTGAATAAGACAGATTACTCTTGTCCGATGGAAGAATTATTATAATCCATTCGGAAGTTCGAGAGTGGAACAGAGGCTAAATCTACGCCAACCACCGGTCTTTACGTGCGCTTGTAGGGTTGGAGCACACTGTTTAATCAGCGTAGTCCGTATAAACTGAAGGCATTAAGGGAGTTGAATGATGCAAAACTTGGTACTCATGATCGAAATGTTGATATAAACGGGTTTTTCCATTTTTAATTGCTTGCCAGCTCAATGTGTCTTACAGGCGCTGGCTGACCAGCTGGGCTAGCGGCAGGACTTGCCACACTGAAATAACGCGCACTTGCTGTAGGAATGCCTATTCATCTTGTGACGGTACTTACAGTAGGCGGGCTAAGTCATGAAATGTCAACCGAAATTCCGAAATGTGTTTTCGTTTCGAAAAGATTAATTAAGTAGGGTTGTAAAACTAATCGTCTTGCAGCGTAATTCTATAATAATTCGGTTACCTCAGGATGCCGGCTTTCGAACAAACTTCTTTCCGGCTGCATGCAAGAACTATACTCTGAAAGAATGACTACTGAAGTAGCACGCTTTTTTACTGATTTTTGATGCCCTTAAAAATTCAATTATCTTTTATGGAAAACATGCGTAAAAATATTCATTCCTTTGCTAATTCAGTAGAAAATAACGTCATCTTCCAATTTTATACTCAAAGGGAGGGGGTAATCCGGTTTTAAAAGGTTTCTTATTGTGGGATTTTTTAATACCGTGAAATGACCGTTCATAAAACGTCATGTCTCTGAATTTCCCAATGTGGCTTGTTAAGTTAACAATAGGGCTCAAATTCACCACTAACTTTTATAAACCCCATATGGTCACCTCCTTATTTGTATTTTTTTCCGTAAGCGGAAACTGTACGGCTTGTAGTTTGGAAACCCTGAATGCAAGTGTAACGACAGGTTCGGTTCAAAATTATCCGGGAATTGGAAAAGTTTCTGAAAGCCGAATTATACGCTTCCTTCGAGTGCGAAATTGGAAGAGGACGTAATTCCCTACCGAATGAATAGGAGAATAAATATTTTATGCATGCCTTCTGTGAAATTTAAGGGAATTTTTAAGGGTATCGAAAATCAATGAGCAAAGAGGGAAGAGGGTTGTTAGGGAGGGGGGAGGAGAAGGAAAGAATGTTAAGAGTGTGGGCAGAAAAAGCGTCAGTTTCCTCTGAGTAGTCACTTTTTACAGAGAATATTTTTTTCATGCAACCGGAAAGAAGTTTGTTCGAAAACCGGCATCCTGAGGTAACTGAAGTATTATAGAATTATGCTGCGCGGTAGTTAGTTTTACAACCCTGCTTACTTAATCTTTCCGAAACAAAAGCGTATATCGGAATTTCGGTTGACATTTCGTGAGTTTGCCCACCTAGAGTAGTAGGCCTGAAGACAGCGATTCATCTTATCAAGGTGAGTGTATTTTTGGGCAACAGTTGGTGATACAGAATATGATCGTGCTTATTTAATAACCTTCAATAAATGTAATAAATTTCGGTCAGGTATGTATGACTAGTAACATTAGTCAGTGTCTTTTGGTTGAAATGCCATTGCTGTTGACTCTGGCAGAAGCTACCTTATTATGAACCAACTAGCATCTATTGCCGATGTCGTGCCCAAACCCCCCCTCAACTTCTCGATAAGGAATGACAGGGTACCAATGTCAGCGATGGAACACACAATCCTACCAACCAGTCTTACTCACTAGTTTGTCTTCGTGTGTTGTCATGCTTGCTCAGACACCAGCAGTTCCCAAGTGTGCATAATTATTCTTATTCTCTGGTGTCAACTCCGCTTCCCTACATTTACTGTCCGGTCTTTCGACCACTGACTCTCTGTCATGCGCAGCTTGGAATAATGATAACAGCAGCTAGTAACGACGATAATAATGGTATTAAAAGGCGTCAGCCATCGCGCTGATAGCGTCCCCTGCCTAGTATTCATCTTGGTCGTTTGAAGGCGAGGAGGCGTGGAAGGGGGGGCAGAAATGGAAAAGAGCAACGGATTAAGAGGGTGGTTAGGGAGGGGGGAGGAGAAGGAATGTTAAGAGTGTGAGCAGAAATAGCGTCAGCTTCCTCTGGCCCTCATCCCTCATCGCTCGCCTGATTAATTTACCCCTCCCCCTCCCCACACGATCTTTCCAGCATCCTCCAAGTAGGCAGGAACGATCGGCGCCAACGGAATTACTAACTAGTGAGAAAAACATAGGTCACGGTGACGCTGGCGGCAAGCGAGGCGTCGGCCATTGTGTGGAGCAGGCATCCTGGACTGGCGGCGCGCCAGACAACCAGGAGGAAACGGAGCAAGAGCAGTCTGGCTGCATGTGGGGGGGGACAGTTGTTGTACTGTGTGCGCTGGCGTCAAGATAAAGGCAAGCATGGAGGGGAGAGGAGGAGGGGAGAAGAGGGAACACAAGTGTGAAACATGATGTGGCGGCTCACCCTCCAACCCGAATCTCGTCATTG